>AWOL01S0063901.1:37926-48792 GCA_000715115.1 Nicotiana otophora
GGGGGGGGTAATGACCCGACCGATTATTTTGAGTATTACAGCATCGTTCCCCCATTTACTGCTCAATTTGTGTTTTACAGTTGTTATGAGACTTGCCGGGGTAATTGGTTCAGGTTCGGTGAGGTTTTGAAATGAATTGAGACACTTAGTCTCCAAAATAAAAAAACTTAAGTTGAAAAAGTTGACCGGATATTGGCTTATGTGTAAACGATCCCGGAATAGAATTTGGATGGTTCCAATAGCTCCGTATGATGATTTGGACTTAGGAGCGTGTCCAGAAAATTATGTGGAAGTCCGTAGTTAAATTAGGCTTGAAATGGCTAAGATAGAAATTTAAATTTGGAAGTTTGAGCGGGGAGTTGACTTTTTGATATCGGGACGGAATCCGAATCTGAAAATTTGAATACTTTCGTTATGTCATTTATGACTTGTGTGCAAAATTTGAGGTAAATCGGACTTGATTTGATAGGTTTCGGCATCAAATGTAGAAGTTGAAAATTCTTAAGTTCATTAGGCTTGAAGTGAGGTATGATTCGTGTTTTAGCGTTGTTTGATGTGATTTGAGGTTTCGACTAAGTTCGTATGATATTTTAGGACTTGTTGGTGTATTTGGTTGAAGTCCCCAGGGCCTCAGGTGAATTTCGGATGGTTAACAGATCAAATTTGGACTTATAACATTGAAATTTGCTGCTGCCTACTGATGCAATCGCAATTGCGGAATTTGGCTCACAGAAGCGAGCCTGGAATCACAGAAGCGTATGGTCCGCAGAAGCGGACGAGGCATCACAGAAGCGCGACCGCAGAAGCGATGCAATGGTCGCAGATGCGGCCTGGGCTAAGGGAGCCTTGGACTGTAGAAGCAGACGCTTCATCGCAGAAGCGGACTCCTTGTCTGCAGAAGCGAAGGCTATCACAGAAGTGGGAGATTTACCGCAAAAGCGGAACTGCAGATGCAGTTAAAAATTCCATAGAAGTGGAACCTCTGGGCAGCGTACAAAAATAGAAGGTTCCGAATTTTTGTCATTTTTGGACTTTTCCAACACGGTTTGGGGGCGATTTTCAGAGAGAATTCACGGTAAAACTTGAGGTAAGTCACTTATGATCATTGTTAGTCAATAATATTGGATTATCATTGAGTATTTCAACTAGACTACATATTTTTGAGGTGAAATTAGAGGTTGGGCCTAGGGATTTCAAAATAACAATTTGAGATTTGGAGGTCGAGTTGATGTCGGAATTTGGTAAATTTGGT
This sequence comes from Nicotiana otophora, assembly GCA_000715115.1. Lineage (NCBI taxonomy): Eukaryota > Viridiplantae > Streptophyta > Magnoliopsida > Solanales > Solanaceae > Nicotiana > Nicotiana otophora. The sequence goes on from AWOL01S0063901.1 coordinate 39,179, forward strand.
ATGGTTGGACTCGTGGTTGAATGGGCGTTCATATTTTGTAACTTTTGTCGGGTTCCGAGACGTGGTCCCTAAGGCGATGTTTGAGTTAAATTTTGGGGTTTTGTTGAAAAAACTGCATTTGCATATGTAATTAATTCCAATAATTTGTATTGACTGAATAGAATTAATTGTGCCTAGATTCGAGTCGATCAGAGTAAGAAAATTGAGGGAAAGGAATTTTTATTGACTGATTGAGCTTAGCTTGAGATAAGTGGCTTGTCTAACCCTATGTGGGGGAAATCCCCTTAGGATTTGATACTGTAGTAATATTTTGTGATATGTGAGCGCCATGTACGCGAGGTGACGAGTGCATACACGGGATAAATTTGAAAATGTTGGTTCTTGCTGAGTAGTTTTCTTTTAAATTCTTTAACTGAGTTGCTTTAGTATATGTAGTGATCATGTTTAGTCTAGTATCACATGTCTACATGACCTAACTATTACCTGCAATATGTGCCACATGCTTAGCTGAATTAGCTGCTTATTTGATTTGATTTAAATCTTTAACTGTGAGATTCTTGCTATACATTCGTTGTTTCCTTCGGATATCTGTTTCATATTTACTTTTGAGACTACGAGGCGCTTCCTCGGGAAATCCCTCTGTACTACATATTTATTTTTGGGACTACGAGCCGGTACCTCGGGAGCACCCCTGTTGTTTACCTCTATTTGCTGTGTTGTTATCTTTTTGTAAATTTTATTTATTTCTTAGTCACTTCATTACCCTATTATAAATTTCTGCCTTATTTATTATTATTTTCAGTAGGGCCTGACCTGACCTCATCACTACTATACCGAGGTTAGGCTTGGCACTTATTGGGTACCGCTGTGGTGTACTCATACTACGCTTCTGTACATCATTTTGTATAGATCCAGGTACTCCTTACCAGCCTAGATATCAGTGAGCAACTTGTGTGCGAAGACTTCAAGGTACATTTGCCAGCGTCCGCAAACCTCGGAGTCCCCCCCTATCCTTATCATATTAGTTTCCTTATTTTAGTAGACTCTGATGTATAGAGACATTAGTATTTCTCTTAGAAGCTTGTAACTTGTTTCTACCGGGTTTTGGGAGATTGTAATTCTTTGACTTGAAGTTTTCATTTATTACAACTATTGATATTTGAGTTTCAGACTCTTATTATATTATTCCGCAATTTGTTAGGCTTGCCTAGTTTTAGAGACTAGGTGCCATCATGACATCCTACGGAGGGTGAATTGGGGTCGTGACAAGTTGGTATCAGAGCTCTAGGTTCATAGGTCTTATGAGTTACGAGCAGGTTTTGTAGAGTCTCGCAGATCTGTACGGAAACGTCTGCACTTATATTTGGGAGGTTACAAAACTGTTAGGAAATGTTTACTTCTTTGATTTCTTATCGTGTGCATTTGTTGACTTCCAAATTCTAAACCCCTATCTTACTATTCTCTCATAGATGGAAAGGACACGCACAAATCAGATGATCAGACACCCATGCCCCCTGTCGGAGCTGCTAGAGGCCGGGGCAGGGGCAGAGGCCGAGGAAGACCACTTGGTACAGCCAGATCACATGCACGAGCTATTGCAGAGGAACCACCAGTATATCCAGTTGGAGAGCAGACCCTTGAGACGCCTGTTACTACCCCTGCACTTCAGGAGACTCTTGCCAAATTTTGAGCATGTTTGGCACATTAGCTCATTACAACCCTATTCCCCTATTTACTGCTCAAATTATGATTTATAATTGTTATTTGACTTGTCGGGGTAATTGATTCGGGTCCGGTGAGGTTTTGGAATAATTTGGAATACTTAGTTCCAAGGTTTAGAATTTAAGTTGAAAGGTTAACCGGATGTTTACTTATGTGTAATGACCCTGGAGAATTTTTTCTAAGGAAATTAAGGTTTTGTGGTGCCCAGGTAGATCAATTAGTACAATAATAGCTACCAATAATAGCTACCAGTCAAGCATTCAGATGGCTCCGTATAAGGCTTTGTATGGGAGATAGTGTCGGTCTCTGGTGGGTTGGTTTGAGCCGGGTGAGGCTAGATTATTGGGTACTGATTTGGTTCAGGATGCTTTGGAGAAGGTTAAATTGATTCAGGAGCGGCTTCGCACGGCACAGTCTAGACATAAGAGTTATGCCGACCAGAAGGTCCGTGATGTTGCTTACATGGTTGAGGAGAAGGTTCTGCTCAAGATTTCACCAATGAAGGGTGTGTTGAGGTTCTGGAAGAAGGAAAAGTTGAGCCCTCGGTATATTGGACCTTTTGAGATACTTAAGAAAATTGGAGAAGTGGCTTATGGACTTTCTTTGCCACTTAGTCTATCTGGTGTTCATCCAGTGTTCCATGTATCCATGCTCCGAAAGTATGTCGGGGATCCGTCTCATATTTTGGATTTCAGTACAGTGCAGCTGGACGAGAATTTGACTTATGGTGTGGAGCCAGTGGCGATTTTAGACCGGCAGGTTCGGAAGTTGAGATCAAAGAACATAGCTTCAGTGAAGGTGCAGTGGAGAGGCCAGCCAGTCGGATAAGCTACTTGGGAGACTGAGCGGGAGATACAGAGCAAATATCCACACCTGTTTGAGACTCCGGGTATAATCCTAAACTCGTTCGAGGACGAACGTTTGTTTAAGAGGGGGAGAATGTAACGACTCGGCCGGTCATTTTGAGTATTACAACCCCATTCCCCCATTTACTACTCAATTTGTGCTTTATAGTTGTTATGAGACTTGCCGGGGTAATTGGTTCGGGTCTGGTGAGGTTTTGAAAGGAATCGAGACACTTAGTCTCCAAAATGAAAAACTTAAGTTGAAAAGGTTGACCGGATGTTGGCTTATGTGTAAACGACCCCGGAATGGAATTTAGATGGTTCCAGTATCTCCGTATGATGATTTTTGAATTAAGAGCGCTTCTGAAAAATTATGTGGAAGTCCGTAGTTAAATTAGGCTTGAAATGGCTAAGACAGAAATTTAAGTTTGGAAGTTTGACCGGGGAGTTGACTTTTTGATATCGGGGCCGGAATCTGATTCTGAAAATTTGAATACCTCTATTATGTCATTTATGACTTGTGTGCAAAATTTGAGATCAATCGGACTTGATTTGATAGGTTTCGACATCGAATGTAGAAGTTGAAAATTCTTAAGTTCATTAGGCTTGAATTGAGGTATGATTTGTGTTTTTAGCATTGTTTGATGTTATTTGAGGTTTCGACAATGTTCGTATGATCTTTTAGGACTTGTTGGTGTATTTGATTGAGGTCCCGCGGGCCTCGGATGAGTTTCGGATGGCTAACAAATCAAATTCGGACTTAGAATAATTGAAACTTGCTGCTGCCTGCTGATGCAATCGCACCTGTGGAATTTGGCTCGCAGGTGCGAACTCGCAGAAGCGAGCCTCGCATCGCAGAAGCAGATGAGGCATCGCAAAACCTCGACTGCAGAAGCGACGCAATGGTCGCCGATGCGGCCTGGGCTAAGGGGACCTTGGACCGCAGAAGCGGACGCTTCATCGTAGAAGCCGGTCTGCAGAAGTAGACTCCTTGTCCGCAGAAGCGAAGGTTGTCGCAGAAGCGGGAGATTTACCACAAAAGTGGGACCGCAGAAGCGGAACCTCTAGGCAGTGTACAAAAATAGAGGGTTCTGAGTTTTTGTCATTTTAGGACATTTCCAACACGATTTTGGGGCGATTGTAGAGAGAATTCACAGGAAAACTTGAGGTAAGTCACTTATGATCATTGTTAGTCAATAATATTCAATTTTCATTGAGTATTTCAACTAGATTACATGTTTTGAGGTAAAATTAGAGGATTTGGGCCTAGGGATTTCAAAATAAGAATTTGAGATTTGGAGGTCGAGTTGATGTCAGAATTTGGTAAATTTGATATGGTTGGACTCGTGGTTGAATGGACGTTCAGATTTGGTAACTTTTGTCGGGTTCTAAGACGTGGGCCCCACAGGCCATTCTTGAGTTAAATTTTGGGTTTTTGTTGAAAAATCTGTATTGTCATATGGAATTAATTCCTATAATTTGTATTGACTGAATCGAATTAATTGTGACTAGATTCGAGCCGATCGGAGTCGGAAAATCAAGGGAAAGGCATTCTTATTGACTGATTGAGCTTGGCTTGCGGTAAGTGGCTTGTCTAACCCTGTGTGGGGGAAATCCACTTAGGATTTGATATTGTTGTAACATTTTGTGATATGTGAGCGCCGTATACGCGAGGTGACAAGTGTGTACACGGGCTAAATTTGGAAATATTGGTTCTTGCTGAGTAGTTTTCTTTTAAATTCTTTAACTGAGTTGCTTTAGTATATGTAGTGATCATGTTTAGTCTAGTATCACATGTCTACATGCCCTAATTCTTACTCGCAATAGGTGCAACATGCTTAGCTGAATTACCTATTTCTTTGATTTGATTTAAATCTTTAACTGTGAGATTCTTTCTGTAAATTTGTTGTTTCCGTCAGATATCTGTTGCATATTTACTTTGGGACTACGCGGCGGTTCCTTAGGAGATCCCCATGTAATGTATATTTACTTTTGGGACTACGAGGTGGTTCCTCGAGAGATCCTCCTGTACTGCATATTTACTTTTGGGACTACGAGGCGGTACCTCGGGCGCGCCTTTGTTGTTTACCTCTATTTGTTGTGTTGTTATCTTTTTGTAAATTTCGTTTATTTCTTAGTCACTTCATTACCCTATTATACATTTCTATCTTATTTATTATTATTTCCAGTAGGGCCTGACCTGACCTCGTCACAACTCTATCGAGGTTAGACTTGACACTTACTGGGTACCGCTGTGGTGTACTCATACTACGCTTCTGCACATCATTTTGTGTAGATCTAGGTACTTCTTACCATCCCAGATATCAGTAAGCTACATGTGTGCGGAGACTTCAAGGTACATTTGCCAGCATCCGCAGACCTCGGAATCCCCTTCTATCCTTATCATGTTGTTTTCCTTATTTTAGTAAACTCTGATGTATAGAGACATTAGTATTTCTCTTAGAAGCTTGTGACTTATTTCTATCAGGTTTTGGGAGATTGTTGTTCTTTGACTTGCAGTTTTTATTTATTACAACTATTGAGGATTGAGTTTCAGACTCTTATTATGTTATTCCGCAATTTGTTAGGCTTACCTAGTCTTAGAGACTAGGTACCATCACAACATCCTACGTAGAGTGAATCGGGGTCGTGACGAGGGGGGGGGGAGGGGTTCATAACTATACAAGCTTTAAACATCATTAAAAATTCACACTAGGAAAGTTTCTAATATTTTGTATTCTTTTTAGGTTTAGAATTCCTTTTTGTTAATAAATTTGTATTCATTGTTTGACTTCTTCTAATTAACTAATGAAATTCATCGTATACTTGTATAGTTACAATTGGAATAGATAACTTTTAATTAATAACAATACTTCATTATTCTCTTATATGGTGTCATAAGCTTTTAAAAATGTATTTCAATTTTCGAAATTGGCATTCGAAATGAGAAACATTCTAAAATACACATGTCCTTGTTTTTTAAAATCTTAATATCAATTTGTATAAGATGAATTTAATAAAAGAATATGGGTCAAGTGACACTTCCGAAATGAAGGACCTAGAATATTTGGACAAAGGAGTACGTTAACAAAAATTAAAACTACTCTTAGATTTTAAGGTACATAATTATTGATATTTTATAAATTAGATGCAATTTAACTAATTAGTGATTGAACGATCTTCTGGTTAGTGTTGTGCGACATCCCTTGATGAACCCTCAAATATATCTAATACAAATGTGACATTTATTTTAGTATAAAGTGATATTTATCAATAATTTGTTCTTCTTGTATTTAATTTTTATTAATAGACGCGAAGAACACGTGCACCACACGTACAATATAACTAGTATTATTATAAAAGCACGAATGTTCCATACTAAATGTTGGATGACAGAAATATCCTTGAAATATTGATAGACTTTTATTATAATGACTCGGACGGTCGTTTTGAGAGTAATAGCCTTGATCCCCTATTAAATACTTTCCCCGGATCTATTTTCTGCTATTGTGACTTGCCGGGAGGTTTTGTTTTGGTTTTTGGAGTGTTTTGGGACACTTAGTCCTTAAATGGGAGCTTAAGTCTTAAAATGTAGACCGTAGTTGGAAGCTCGACTAAGTTCGTATGGTGTTTTAGGATTAGTTGGTATGTTTGGTTGAAGTCTCGGGGGCCTCGGGTGAGTTTCAGGGTTAGTTTTGAGCGAGTACGGGCTTTTCGGCACTCTAATGTTACTCTGGGGGTCTTTGGAAGTGCGGACCGCACATTTTGGGAGTGCTGAGGCAAAAGGGAAGTGCGGACCTCAGGGGAATTGTGCGGACCGCACAATGTTGTGTGCGGCCGCACATCAGGCCGCATAGGAGTGTGTGGGCCGCACAATGTTGTGTGCGGCCGCACTCAGGAACTCTCAAATTCGATGGTCCAACTTCGGAAGCTTATATCTTTTTCTCTACGAGAAATTTTGATATGATTGAAAAATAAAAATTATAGTTCTTCGTGTCTAGTTTTCAGAAAGGTAAATAAGTCATCATTTGGACATATGTAGGGAAAGTGATGGCCAAAATACTAAAGCCTGGCAGTGCAGTCACCAAGAGAGTGCGGCCGCACAAATGTTGTGTGACCGCAGGAGCTGGGATGTGGGGCCGCACTTGGAATTGTGCGGACCAAATGGTGAGTTCATATAATGTACTATATAACCGAGGCTAAGGTTATTATTTCATTTTCGGACCTTGGGAGCTCGGTTTGAGATGCTTTTTCGTGGGTTTTTCAAGATATTCATCGGGGTTAGAGATTCTCACTCGGATTTGGTTAATAAACATGAATATATCACTGATTGTATCATTTAATTAGTACTTTGAGATGGATATTTGAAAAAAATTATAGAAACTTCATAAACTATAAATTGAGGATTTGAAGGTCGAGTTGTGATCGGAATTGGCTAAATTTGGTATGGTTGGACTCATGAGTGAATGAGTGTTCATATTTCGCGACTTTTACCCAATTTTAAGACGTGGTCCTGGGGAGGATTTTTGGGCGTTTTTCTAATTTCTTGCTTTAGCTTTGATTTCATTAGTTAGATTAGTTTCTTGTAGCTATATTTATGTTATGTAATTGATTTGGCTAGATTTGGGCCACTCGGAGTCGGATATTCGTGGGAAAGGCATTGTGACTGATTGATTGAGCTTGATTCGAGGTAAGTGGCTTGTTTAACGTTGTGTGGGGGAAATCCCCTTAGGATTTGGTACTATTTGATATGTGAGTGTCGTGTACGTAAGGTGACGAGTACGTACACAGACTAATTTTTGTAAAAACCCGATTTCTACTAAGTAATAACCTACTTTTCCTTCTTAATTGAGTCTTATCAACATGTGTAGTATCCTGCTAGACTAAAATAGCATGCCTACTTGCCTTAATTGTTTATCTGAATTTCGTGCAGCATGTTTAGTGGATTTTCCTATTTTTCCTTGACTTGCACTTAGTCTAAGTTGTAAGATTTCGTATTGTAGTTATCGAGTTCATTTGTTTGAGTTGCATATTTACTTTAGGACTACGGAACGGTATTCCGGTAGATTCCCCTGTCTTGCATATTTACTTTGGGACAACGGAACGGTATTGCGGTAGATCCCCCTATTCTGCATATTTACTTTGGGACTACAGAACGGTATTCCGGTAGATCCCCCTACACATGTACATTTGGGACTACGAGACGGTATCTCGGGAGATCCCCTATTGTATTTCTATGTACTGAGTTGTTACCTTCTATGAATTCTTTCTTGTTAAATTTCAGTCTTTATTTTACTGCGATATTTCATTCTTGCCTTGCCTTATTATTATATATACTAGTAGGATCTTGACCTGACCTCGTCACTACTCGACCGAGGTTAGGCTTGGCACATACTGGGTACCGATTGTGGTGTACTCATGCTACTCTCTGCACATATGTTTCATGTGCAGATCCAAGTGCTCCTTATCAGCCGCACTATCAGTGAGCCGGGATAGATTTGGAGACTTCAAGGTATATCTGCCGCGTCTGCAGACTTGAAGTCCCCTTCTACTCTTTCCCATTTCCATTATCTTCTGTATATTTCTTTTGTTAGACTCTGATGTATAGAGACACTAGACTTTCTTTCTATAGTTTGTGATTCACGATGTTCTGTGTCTTGGGATTACTGTGTATTTTTGAATAGTTGGTTATTGTACATGCCAGGCGACATGGTACCCAGTTATGTTGTTACTGCTACAGTTAGTTGTTAAATTTATGTTTTCATTTCATTATTCTACAAATGTTAGGCTTACCTAGTCATAGAGACTAGGTACCGTCACGACGTCATACGGAGGGAAAATTGGGTCGTGACAAGTTTGTATTAGATCTCTAGGTTCATAGGTGTCGTGAGTCATAAGTCGATTTATTAGAGTCTCGTGGATTGGTACGGAGACGTCTGTACTAATCTTCGGGAGGCTATGGAACTGTTAGAAAAATTTCACTACTTTGACTCCTTGTCGTGCGAAAATTGTTGACTTCAAAAAAAATTCTAAATTTTTGTATTCTATTCTCTCACAGATGGTGAGGACACGTACAAGCGGATCTGATGACCAAGCACCCACACCCCATTCCAGAGCCGCAAGAGGTCGAAGTCGGGGTAGAGGCTGAGGACGTCCACGTGGTGCAGCCAGAGCACCCACACAAGCTGCTACAGAGGAGCCCCCAGTAGCTCTAGCTGGAGGGCAGACACCTAAGGTACCTATTTCTGCACCAGCCCTCCACGAGACTCTAGCCCAGTTTCTGAGCATGTTCAGCACCTTAACTCAGGCTGGATTGATTCCACTTGCTTCTTCCATATCTCAGGCTAGGGAAGGGACCCAGACTCCCGCCGCCCACACCCCAGAGCAGCGATTTCACGTTGGTCAGGTTCCAGTTGTCATGGCGACACACCCTGTGGTCCCATTTCAGCAGGTGGTAAGGATCGCTCGTCGGGTAGAAGACAAGTGGGTCCAGGAGAGAGAGGACAAGCGAGGTCAGGAGAGAGAGTACAGGGAGGTGAGGAGACCTCATAGACCAGGGAGATCCACTGGTCCTTATTTTGGAGGCAGGGTACGGCATGGTAGAGGTTTTGTGGGCCAGCCAGTTCAGTTTGTGTTTCTGGCTTCGCACAGTGTTTCAAGTATTCATGAGTCTCAGGGTACCCATATCGCACAGTTCCTAGAGCCACGTCAGCAACGAGGTTGTTTTGAGTGTGGCGACACTCGCCATGTGGTGAGGATTTGCCCAAGATTTAGGAGGGGTGCACCTCCACAGACTTCTCAGGCACCGCGTGCTCTACCGGGTCCTCAGGCTATGATTACAGTACCAGCTGCCACCCCACCTGCTCATCCAGCTCAAGGTGGAGGTCGGGGAGGTAGAGGTTTCCCTAGAGGGGGAGGCCAGGCCAGATATTATGCCATTCCTGCTCGTACAGAGGCAGTCACTTCTAATTCTGTCATTATAGGTATTGTTCCGGTCTGTCATAGAGATGCGTCAGTATTATTTGACCCAGGCTCTACATATTCTTA
>AWOL01S0063901.1:51270-63302 GCA_000715115.1 Nicotiana otophora
GTATTCTTATGTGTCCTCTTATTTTGCCCCATATTTGGGCGTATCTCGGGATTCTTTGAGTTCCCCTGTTTATGTGTCTACTCCTGTGGGAGATTCTCTTGTTGTGGACCGCGTGTATTAGTCGTGTTTGATTGATCTTAGTGGTTTTGAGACCAGAGCCGATTTATTATTGCTCAGCATGGTGGACTTTGATATTATTTTGGGCATGGACTGGTTGTCACCCCATTATGCTATTCTTGATTGTCACGCTAAGATCGTGATGCTGGCTATGCCAGGTTTACCGCGATTAGAGTAGAGAGGTACCTTAGAGTATACTCCCAGTAGAGTTATTTCCTTTCTTGAAGCTCAACGAATGGTTGAGAACGGGTGTGACGCGTATCTAGCTTATGTGAGAGATGTCAGTATTGATACCCCTACAGTTGAGTCAGTCCCAGTAGTGAGGGATTTTCCAGATGTATTTCCAGCTGATCTTCCGGGCATGCTGCCCGACAGAGATATTGATTTCGGCATTGAATTATTTTCGGGCACTTAGCCCATCTCTATTCCTCCATATTGTATGGCTCCTCCTGAGTTAAAGGAGTTGAAGGAGAAGTTATAGGAATTGCTTGATAAAGGCTTCATTTGGCCCAGTGTGTCACCTTGGGATGCTCATGTCTTATTTGTGAAGAAGAAAGATGGTTATATGCGGATGTGTATTGATTATCGCCAATTGAACAAAGTCACAGTAAAGAATAGGTATTCATTGCCTCGTATTGATGACTTATTTGATTAGTTACAGGGTGCCAGAGTGTTTTGCAAGATTGACTTACGTTCAGGATATCATCAGTTGAAGATTCAGGAGCCAGATATCCCCAAGACTGCTTTTAGGACCAGATATGGTCACTATGAGTGTCTTGTTATGTCTTTTAGGCTGACCAATGCCCCAGCAGCTTTTATGCACTTGATGCACAGTGTGGTCCGGCCTTATCTTGACTGATTCATCATTGTGTTTATTGACGACATTCTGGTATACTCCCGGAGTCGGGAGGATCATGAGCAGCACCAGAGGACTACTCTTTAGACCTTGAGAGAAAAGAAGTTATCTGCAAAATTTTCAAAGTGTGAGTTTTAGCTAGACTCAGTGGAATTCTTGGGTCATATAGTATCGAGTGAGGGGATCCAGGTGGATCTGACGAAGATTGAAGCAGTGTAGAGTTGTCCCAGACCGTCCTCAGCTACAGAGATCCGGAGTTTTCTTCGTTTGGCGGGGTATTACCGTCGATTTGTAGAGGGTTTCTTATCTACTGCATCACCTATGACCAGGCTGACCTAGAAGGGTGCTCCGTTCAGGTGGACAGAGGAATGTGAGGAGAGCTTTCAGAAGCTCAAGACAGCTTTGACTACAGCCTCAGTATTGGTGTTGCCTACAGGTTCAGGGTCTTATGCTATATATTGTGATGCATCACAGATTGGTCTCAGCACAGTGTTGATGCAGGAAGGTAGGGTGATTGCCTACGCGTCCTGACAGTTGAAGGTGCATAAAAAGAACTATCTTGTCCACGACCTGGAGTTAGCAGCTATTGTTCATGCCTTGAAGATTTGGCAGCATTATTTGTACGGTGTTCCTTATGAGATTTATACCGATCACCGGAGTTTACAACATCTATTTAAGCAAAAAGATCTTAACTTACGTCAGCGGAGGTGGTTGGAGCTACTTAAAGATTATGATATCACTATTTTATACCACCCTGGGAAGGCCAATGTGGTGGCATATGCTTTGAGTCACCGGGCAGAGAGTTTGGGGAGTTTAGCATATCTACCAGCAGCAGAGAGGCCATTGGCATTGGATGTTCAGACCTTAGCCAGCCAGTTTGTGAGATTGGATATTTATGAGCCGAGTCGAGTATTGGCTTGTGTGGTCTCTCGGTCGTCTCTTTATAATCGTATCAGGTAGCGTTAGTATGATGACCCCCATATGCTTGTCCTTAAGGATACGGTGATGCTAAGGAGGTCACTATTGGAGATGATGGTGCATTGAGGATGCAGGGAAGGCTATGTGTGCCCAATGTAGATGGTTTGCGTGAGTTGATTCTCCAGGAGGCTCACAATTCGCGGTACTCTATTCATCCAGGTGCCGCAAAGATGTATCAAGACTTGAGGAAGCATTACTGGTGGAGGAGGATGAAGAAGGACATAATAGAGTATGTGGCTCGATGTCTAAATTGCCAACAAGTGAAATATGAGCATCAACGACCAGGTGCGTTGCTTCAGAGGTTTGAGATTCCGAAGTGGAAATAGGAACGGATAACTATGGATTTTGTTGTTGGACTCCGACGGACTCAGCAGATGATTGATGCAGTTTGGATGATTGTGGATAAGCTGACCAAGTTGGCTCATTTCATTCATGTGATGACTACCTATTCTTCCGAGCAGCTAGCTCGAATCTACATCTGTGAGATCGTTAGGCTTCATGGCGTACTGGTATCTATTATCTCTGACCGGGGTACACAGTTTACATCACGATTCTGGAGAGCTGTACAACAGGAGTTGGGTACTAGAGTGGAACTGATCACAACATTTCACCCTCAGACGGACGGACAGTCCGAGCGCACTATTCAGATACTAGAGGATATGCTCCGCACTTGTGTGATAGATTTTGGGGGTGCTTGGGACCAGTTTTTTCCACTTGAGGAGTTTGATTACAACAACAGTTATCAGTCAAGCATTCAGATGGCACTGTATGAAGCTTTGTATGGTAGGCGGTGTCGGTCCCCGGTGGGTTGGTTCGAGCCGGGCGAGGCCAGGTTATTGGGTACGGACTTGGTTCAGGATGACTTGGAGAAGGTTAAGGTGATTCAGGATAGACATCGCACAGCCCAGTTAAGACAGAAGAGTTATGCGGATCGGAAGGTTCGCGATGTTGCATTCATGGTTGGAGAGCGGGTCTTGCTCCGGGTTTCACCCATGAAGGGAGTTATGAGGTTCGAAAAGAAGGGCAAGTTGAGCCTAAGGTTCATTGGTCCTTTTGAGGTGTTGCAGCGTGTTGGGAAGGTGGCTTATGAGCTTGCCTTACCTCCCAGCCTAGCAGGAGTTCATCCGGCATTTCATGTTTCGAAGCTCCGGAGGTATCACGGTGATCCGTCTCATGTGTTGGATTTCAGCTCAGTCCAATTGGACAAGGATCTATCTTATGTTGAGGAGCCAATGGCTATTTTAGACATGCGGGTCAGAAAGCTAAGGTCAAAGAAAATTACTTCTGTGAAGGTTCAGTGGAGGGGACAACCGATCGAGGAGGCAACTTGGGAGACCGAGAAGGATATGCGCAGCCGTTATCCTCATCTTTTCACCACTTTAGGTATGTTTATATACTCGTTCGAGGACGAACGATTGTTTTAAGAGGGGGGATGTAACAACCCGGCCGGTCATTTTGAGAGTAATAGCCCCGATCACCTATTAACTACTTTTCCCATATCTATTTTGTGCTATTGTGACTTGCCGGGAGGTTTCATTTTGGTTTTTGGAGTGTTTTGGGCCACTTAGTCCCTAAATGGGAGCTTAAGTCTTAAAATTTAGACTGTAATTGGAATAGTGTGAAGACGGATCCGGAATAGAATTTCGTCGACTCCGTTAGCTCCGTTGGGTGATTTTGGTTTAGGGGCGTGTCCGGATTGTGTTTTAAAGGTCTGTAGCTCAATTAGGCTTGAAATGGCAAAAGTCGAATTTTTGAAGTTTTGGACCAGTAGTGGAATTTTTGATATCGGAGTCAGATTCCCATTCCAAAAGTTGGAGTAGGTCCGTAATGTTGATTTTGACTTGTGTGCAAAATTTGGGGTCAATCAGATGTGGTTTGATTGGTTTCGGCATCAGTTGTTGAATTTGGAAGTTTCAAGTTCTTTAAGTTTGAATCGGAGGATGATTCGTGATTTTAGCGTTGTTTGATATGATTTGAGGGCTCGACTAAGTTCGTATGGTATTTTAGGATTGGTTGGTATGTTTGGTTGAGGTCTCGGGGGCCTCGGGTGAGTTTTGAGCGAGTACAGGCTTTTCGGCACTCTAATGTTATTTTGGGGGTCTTTGGAAGTGCAGGCCGCACATTTTGGGAGTGCTGAGGCAAAAGGGAAGTGCGGACCTCAGAAGAATTGTGCGGACCGCACAATTTTGTGTGCGGCCGCACTTCAAGCTGTATAGGAGTGTGCGGCCGCACTCAGGAACTCTCAGATTCGTTGTTCCAGTTTCGAAAGCTTATATCTTTTGATCTACGGTGATTTTGAGATGATTCAACAACGAGAGTTGTAGCCCTTCGTTTCTAGTTTCCAGAAAGTTAAAAATGTCATAATTTGGACATCTGTAGGGAAAGTTATGGCAAAAATACTAAATCCTGGCAGTGCAGTCACCAAGAGAGTGCGGCCGCACAATTTGTTGTGCGACCGCAGGAGCTGGGATGTGCGGCCGCACTTAGAATTGTGCGGACCGCACATGGTGAGTTCAGAGAATGTACTATAAAATCGAGGCTTAGGTTATTATTTCATTTTCGGACCTTGGGAGCTCGGTTTGAGATAATTTTTTGTGGCTTTTTCAAGAAATTCATCGGGGTAAGTGATTCTAACTCGCATTTGGTTAATATACATAAATATATCACTAATTTTATCATTTAAGTAGTACTTTGAGATGAAAATTTGGGTAGAAACTTCATAAACCTCACATTGAGGATTTGAGGTCGAGTTGTGATCAGAATTGGCTAATTTTGATATGGTTGGACTCGTGAGCGAATGGGTGTTCATATTTTGTGACTTTTACCCGATTTCGTGGGCCCGGGGAGGCGTTTTGGGCGTTTTTGTAATTTCTTGCTTTAGCTTTGATTTCATTAGTTAGATTAGTTTCTTGTAGCTATATTTACGTTATGTAATTGATTTGGCTAGATTTGGGCCACGCGGAGCCGGATATTCGTGGGAAAGGCATTGTGACTGATTGATTGAGCTTGGTTAGAGGTAAGCGGCTTGCCTAACCTTGTGTGGAGAAAATCCCCTTAGGATTTGGTACTGTTTGATATGTGAGCGCCGTGTACGTGATGTGACGAGTACGTACACGGCTAAGTTTTGTAAAAATCTGATTTCTACTAAGTAATAACCTGTTTTTCCTTCTAAATTGAGTCTTATCAACACGTGTAGTATCCTGCTAGACTAAATTAGCATGCCTACTTGCCTTAATTGTTTATCTGAATTCCGTGAAGCATGTTTAGTAGATTTTCTTGTTTTTCCTTGACTTGCACTTAGTCTAATTTGTAAGATTTCGTGTTGTAGTTGTCGAGTTCATTTATTTGAGCTGCATATTTACTTTGGGACTACATAACGGTATTTCGGTAGATCCCCCTGTCCTGCATATTTACTTTGGGACTACGGAACGGTATTCCAGTATATCCCCCTGCACATTTACGTTTGGGACTACGAGACGGTATCTCGGGTGATCCCCTGCTGTAGTTTTGTGTACTGAGTTATTACCTTCTATGAATTCTTTCTTGTTAAATTTCAGTCTTTATTTTACTGTGATAGTTCATTCTTGCCTTGCCTTATTATTATATATACCAGTAGGGTCCTGACCTGACCTCGTCACTACTCGACCGAGGTTAGGCTTGACACTTACTGGGTACCGATTGTGGTGTATTCATGCTACTCTCTGCACATGTTTTTTGTGTGCAGATCCAGGTGCTCCTTATCAGCCGCAGTATCAGTGAGCCGGGACAGCTTTGGAGACTTCAAGGTATATCTGCCACGTCCGCAGACCTCAGAGTCCCCTTCTACTCTTTCTCATATCCATTATCTTCTGTATTTTTCTTTTGTTAGACTCTGATATATAGAGACACTAGACTTTCCTTCTGTAGTTTGTGATTTACGATGTTCCGGATTTTGGGATTACTGTGTATTTTTGAATAGTTGGTTATTGTACATGCCAAGTGGCATGGTACCCAGTTATGTTGTTACTGCTACAGTTAGTAGTTAAATTTATATTTTTATTTTATTATTCCGTAAATGTTAGGCTTACCTAGTCGTAGAGACTAGGTGCCGTCACGACATCATACGGAGGGAAAATTGGATTGTGACATTTATGCCTTAAAAAGCTAAATTTTTTCTTTAAAAAATAATTTCATATTGAATAAAATTGTAATATTTAAAACTTTACCTAATTCGAATTTGCATGAGTTCCTAATCTTAATCAAATTTAAACTTCTCACACGTTAATGTCCACTTCCGAAGTTCCAACTCATACCAATTCTATATGAACACGAATACGTTCAATCACATCTCACCACTATATGAAAGGTAATTTGTTGCCTCATTGAATTCCTTAAAATTAGCCTTTACATCACATGCACAGATATATTAAAATTATTCAAGAGAAAAAAGATTCTCTAAAGAAGTTGTCTATATTTAATTATAAAATTACAAATATCCAAACGTGAAATCTTGAGACTTTTTTACACTTTGTAAGTATATTCCATGTTGGAATTAAATATAACTATAATTAATCTTTAAAAATATTATTATTTATGGTATTATAATTAATTATGGTTCAGTATATGTATCTGATTTGAAAACTATATACAGTTGAACAACATCATACTTTTTAGTACCAATGAATGAACTTCTAGCTTTTCCATTACTTGATATATTGTGTAAAGATATACCAATTTTATATGAACAAGAATACTTTGAGCCACCTATTATACTATTTTTTATTTATTTTTCATCCAGTGTTCGGTACCCACATTGGAACCCGACTAAATTCGGATTCGCGTCGGGAAGTACCACATTGGGGGTAAAGCGCTCCCTAACAAAGGTGACTCCATACGGAGGACTCGAATCCGAGATTTCTAGTTAAGGACGAAGGAGTACTTATCACTCCACCACAACCTTTGTTGGTCACCTATTATACTATTAACACTCTATATAAATGGATTATATAATTTATTTATCACATGCGTTATCTCGTGATACGCACTTTTCCTATGAAATAATAACAACAACAACCCAGTATAATCCCACTAGTGGGGTCTGGGGAGGGTAGTGTGTACGCAGACTTTACCCCTACCCTGGGGTAGAGAGGCTGTTTCCAATAGACCCTCGGCATCCTTCCCTCCAAGAACTCCCCACCTTGCTCTTGGGGTGACTCGAACTCACAACCTCTTGGTTGGAAGTGGTCATTCAACTTTGTGTTCATTACGGAAAAGTCATTTTTCTTCTTTTTATTACGTAAAAATCATTCAACTTTGTGTTCGCTACCTAAAAGCCATTTTTCTTTCTTTTGTTACACAAAAATTATTTTACTTTGCTCTGTTTATACAAAAGTCACCTTCGCCAGATTTTATAATACTTTTACTTGAAAAGTCTATTATCCTCTTGGCATTATAAATCTTCTCATTTATGTAATACCTTCTATATGATATATTATATAATATATTTTTACCTAGGTATTTTACTTATAATTAATATAACTTTAAATTATTTTATTTATTATTTTTATAATATATTCATACATTTAATTTTTTCATGGCACTCATTTTGTTTAATCATATTTAAACATGAAAATAATTTAAATATAAAAACAATAAAAAAATATTTATTTTTTAATATTTATTTGAAATAATAACAGACAAATTTGTTTAGAAAATGATAGTTTTTTATAGTCAATAAAGATTTTTTTTAAAAATTCAAAGATATTTTTGTTTAATATTAAGATTTTTGAAGCTTTATATGTTAATATTATTTATTTGAAAGTATTAATTTGATGTGTCATTGTGCTAAATGTGGATATTTTATTTATTGGATTAATGAGTATTGCTTGACTGATAAATAGGTAAACTTTAATTTTATAATTTTCATTAAACATATTTTATTAAGCTTGGTTAAGAACATGGACTTGAGTTTTGTTCATGGTAATATTACTGACAAATGTAATAATGCTAATTATGTATCTTAAAAATTAATGGTAAGAAAAAATTAAATGTACAAATATATTAAAAAATAATAAATAAAATAATATAAAGTTATTTTAATTATAAGTAAAATACCTAGGTAAAAGTATATTATATTGGTATATAATATAGAAGGTTTTATGTAAATGGGATGATTTGTAATGTCAAGGGCATAGTAGACTTTTTAGGTGAATAATTTCTAAAATCTAGTCAAAAATGATTATTGTGATAACTAGAGCATAGTAAAATGATTTTTGTGTAACAAAAGAAAGAAAAATGACTTTTGGGTAATGAACATAAAGTTGAATGACTTTTACGTAACAAAAGAAAGAAAAGTAATTTTTGAGTAATGAACACAAAATTAAATGACTGCCCATAAAATTTACTCGAAAAAAAAAAGGTACTTACAACTTTGTTAAGCTATAGCAAATTATAATGATTGCAGCCAGAGATTCACCGCCACATCAAGTAAATATGATTAAGCTTTTGCTCTTGAGATTTATCACTATTAACATCTTCATATGTCGATCAAAGTTCAGTTTTGAGTTTTAAATGAGATTGTGATAGTGTATCGCATGGATTAGAAGATTTATCTTTCTTTGACTTCAATGTTGTTTTAACTTAATGCTAGTCTCCTGCTTAAATAATATTTTTTTGTATGATATTTGAAAATTACACTCAATAATAAAAATAAATAAATAAGAAAAAATGTAAAAATTTATAAAAGAGATAGAAAAGGAAAGTCGATAACATAGATGATTCTATAAAACAAAGATTTAAAAGTAAAATGTGAGAAAGATTTTTATTTGTACCCTTTGGAAATGTAACTCTTAGTAGACAAAATTATTATTACAGTTAAATACTTAAAATTGGGGAGGAGTTTATCTTAAAAGTTGAATAACAAAATATAAATTATTTTCTTTAGTAATAAATTATTAAGTTTTTGAAACAACTTATTAGACAAAAAAACTTACTCAATTCTTTTCTAAATTCATCATATAAAAAAAAAAAAAGTTGAATTTTTTTTTTAATATAGTATTAAGACTCAGATTGATAAAAGTGCTAACTTGACATAACAATGATGAAATAGTAGAGACAAAATATATCCTAAATGAGTTATTATTAATTATTTTTTATTTTTGCATTCATCCTAACAAATAACTTGTGTAAAATATTAACTCAACATTAGTCATTTTTAGGCTTCACATTTTTATTTTATCGATTTTCTTCTATGAGCTATAGAACCATCAGAAGATTCAATTTTCAATTTAGAGTTACGGAAAAAGGCTCAAACATGCCATCAAACTTTAAGAAATAGCATGTCTGTGCCACCCGTTAAAATGGGATGTATTCGACGTTACACTATTAGCTCATTTATGCCATTATTCACTAACGATTCTCATACCCGGTATTTACATTTCAGATTCTGATTTTTTAACCTTACACTTGCCATGTGTCATTTAATTAGACCCCTTCCCATAACTCGCCCTACATCATAATAAAAATATAGTTGATCATGTTTGTGTCTTCTCGAATAAACTCGAGTACAAATTGATATTTGCTACTAGCCTCTTAGAGATCTCCAAGGACGACGCGGCAGAAGTTTATACCTAGGAACAAATGCAGCATAATGGTGAAAGTTGGGATTGTCATCAACTAATGTGACAACATTCTCCATGAGTACGAGATTTACATCGACATATAAGATAGCACATATGATTGAGCATGAGCTAGCGGTACAGACTCTTCAATTACAGACTACAACAGTAAATGGAAATGCTTGTGAATTACGAGCTAGTAATCTGCCACAAGTATTTTCCATTTCAAAGGAAAACAGGCACGAAAAAATGTATCGTTACATGCTCTTATTCTCACAAAATCACACGGAAATTCTGGAAATATAGTGAAGCCACACAACATATGATATTTCTCATGCATCCCTATTATGCACGACGTGCCAGACATTGATGATCGACTGAACTAGCTCTCTCACAACAGCAATGCCAAACGGCTAATTCACACACGAGTTGCACAAATGGCAATATAATACACACAAATATCCAACAACATATGTTCCATTCATACCCAATGTCACCATATGCGCACGACAATTAACACGAAAAGAACACTACTACTACTATATCGCATAAGGTAGCGTGCTACTTTGACCATAGCCTTATCTAGCATCTGCAAAACAACTCGACGAATTAGTTACTAGCCATTATATTTAAGTTCATAGACTGCAGATTAAACATTTCATAGTTAGTTATTTTTACACTGGAAAACACAAAAGTAGACTATATATATGAAGTCTCTAACTGATGATCCCCTGCATGCTGCTGCTAGCTCTCATGGAAAAGGAGCTCTCTTCTTCATCTCCACATCCTCTACATCGACCACGAAACACTTGCCGTGCTGTTTCCAATAATCCGCCTGAGGATTAAGCCACTCGGGTTCTGCTATCTCCAGCCTCGACCTCTTCATGGCATCAGTCGACATATTGTACTTGTCATCTCTTTTCTGGATTACTTCTGGCTTAATCATCCCCAAATTCACTGCCTGTGGCGACATCATCAGTGCTGGTGCCCCAATTGGTAGCTTATCACCTTTGTTATATACAGCAAATATTTGGAACCAGGAATAATATTACTTTATTTGTTGGACAGTTTAAATTAGAATAAACCCCAAACACAAAAGGTATAATTATGGCTAATATTTTGGCTAGTGGAGTCAATCTCACATAAGCATAAGCCTATTTGCAAAGTAGATTTTTTGTTGGAAATATTCTTTGGGACCCAAAAATATTGCATTGTGTGATGGATATCATTTGAACAAGTTGTATCTTTTCTTTTACATCTAAGAGACCAAAAGGTTTTTTTGCCTATAAAAGAAAAGACTATTAGTTCATTTTAAGCACACAACAAAACTTGAATCTTCGTTACTTGTTTCTTTCTCCTTCTTTAGTAATTGAGAATATTTTGTAAGAGAGTTGAGTGTTAGGAAACACCTGTGTGATCCCCTTTCTTTGGAGTAATCTTGTGAAGTTATTCTCTCAGTGGTATTTAGAATTTACTCCTCTCCGTTTGTGGACGTAGGACCGAACCACGTTAAATTGGTGTCTTTTTTATATTCTTTAGTTGTCATTGTTATCAACTTGCATTGTCTTTGTCTTTGTTATTGTCATTATAACATTGTTTGACTAAATTCCCCACTACCCGAGTTTCTGATCCTAACAAATTTGTTATATACATCAAATTTGGAATCAGGAATAATATACTTTATTCGTTGGACAGTTGAAATTAGGAAAAAACCCCAAACACAAAAGGGTACTATATAGACGTGTCTAATTACCTCTATCTGTTTGCCATGTGCACCAGAATTTTCCATACGTCTTGGCAATATTCTCAAGTTCATGCTTTACCACCATTTCCGGAGCTCTAGGATTCACCCACAGCCCTGATTTTATCTGCACAATCCAATTTTCACAAAGATCAAAGACCAATTAGTTTCTAAACAAAATATTTTGTCATGAATCCAAATATTACTAGGGCACATGAGAAGCACGTGACTACCAGTGCATTCTCTTTTTTTTTGATTTTCCATCCGATGTCCGGTACCGGTATTAGAGTCCGAGATTTTTAGGTACCCAGATTTCTAACTCGAAACCTCCTGCGAAGGGAAGTGCATTCTCCTATGTGCACACATCGATCCGACTGAAAGGTTATGCAAGATTTGGTAAAATCCCAACAATCCAAAATATCTTCTCTCTACTCTTTCCCTCTCTCTATGTCTTTCTCATCTTCTTCTTCTTCCTAATTCTTTCTAAATTCAACAGTGGAGCTCGAACTCATTAATGGAGTTTTATCTTCGAATTAGTTCTCTTTCATTTTACTCTTTCATTGTAGCTATGTTTGTATTGAATCTTACAAGTAATAAAATTCTCATTTCTGCCCTAATTCTTTGATTTCGATTCAAGTACATTACATATTTACTATAAAAAATCTCAAAACCTACCATAAGTACGTAAAACCAAGGGTTACAACCTGCCCTAAAAACACACAGAGAGAGAGAGAGAGAGAGAGAG
>AWOL01S0063903.1:7621-28542 GCA_000715115.1 Nicotiana otophora
CATGCTCAGGGCATGTGTGGTGTGGCATGTCAGTGGGATAGTTGTGTTTAATAATATGTGGTCATTGGACCTAGAATGAGTACTATCGAATTTGATTACGGTATATTTGGGAGAATAACATCGGCTATGAAGGTTTTGGGAATGAAATTTTGTTTGATATGAGGTTTAATACTAGTATTGGGTTGGTTTTGAGTAGTTACTGTGATCGGAAATGGTTCTGCAAGTATGCGAGTTATGTAGTATATTATGTGATTATATCTGGAGTTATGGTTATGGCTTGATACAGCTTGTTCAATTTATACAGTATGTAGATATGAAATTCGGGTTTTGAAAAGAAGTTTTTGGATGTTGGAAATTAAATTCTAAGGTTTATGGGCTAAGGCTAAATTAGTAATTTTCAATTATGTGGTGTCGCCAGGTCTGTATGGGATAGGGTGATGTGGGATCACCTCGGGTATGCATGCGTAATAAGGTGAAATAGTGATTTGAAAGCTCAAACATGTCAAAGAAGAAGTATCACCCCATGATCAAATATATATTTGATAAAAAAATTTATGGTAATTTTTCATACTAGAACATCTTAGAATAATTGTTGGAGGTCACTAAAGGTTTAGTTTGGGTGTTCGACGTAGAGATTTAAAGTTGAAGAAAGTGAACGGGTTATTCTCAAGATTTTCTCTATGAATATATTGGGTGAATTGTTAAGAAAGTTAAAGTATGTGTAGTCACATTAGGCCTTATGAAATCTTGAAAGAAATAGGCCAAACTATGAGTAGGATGTTTCCCTATTATTGTCCTCCACATATTCGGTGTTTCATGCGTCTATGTTGAAGAACGTTGTTGGAGATCCGACACTCATTGTTCTGATTGAGACTATTGAGGTTAATGAAAAATTGACTTATGAAGAGATTCCAGTTTCTAATATTGATTGGCAAGTGTGAAAGTTGAGAAATAAAGAAATTGCCTCCGTGAAAGTGTTATGGCGAAACCAGTAGGTTGAAGAGGCCACTTGGGAAGCCGAGGAAGAAATGAAGAAGAAGTACCCTCATTTGTTTGAATAGCCATGTATTTATAAAGTTGTGTTCTACGAAAATGCTAAGAGTTACCTTCTATGAATTACGTATCAACTATATAGATGATGTTAAAGGTGTTCTTTTTGGTAGTATACTACTCGTGAGGCCACGGTTGGCATTGTCTTAATGTTATGTTATGTCGTTGGTTCATTTATATGTTGATAGGACTGTTTTTGGTGATTCTCTGGTAGATGGTTAGGTCTAATAGCAGAAGACACTCTGCCGAAATTTCTTAAAAAGTTGGGAGTTAGCCAAATTTTGGGAGAATATCTAAGATCTATATGAAGCCAAGAACGATTAAAGATGATGGTTAAGCTGAAAAGAGGATAATATTGTGCCTAATAATGACTTTTAAAACATTCGAGGATGAATGTTTTTAAGTGGAGGAGAATGTAACACCCCGAAAAACTTTTTAAGTGTTTTAAGGCCATTAAGAAGATTGACGGGTGATAATTATATCAATTCGGTATGAACAAGACTGATAATCTGAATGATATTAATTGATCATGATAATATATGTATGAGGTTCATTAAGAATGGTTTATGGTCTAAGAAGAGCCCTAAGGCTAAGTCAAGTTAAAAATTATATGATGGGATAAAGTTTCAAGTGAGTTTGCACAAGACCTAAATACAAACGAGCATAACTCTCAAGATATGAAGAGTTATGTGGTGTATAACCTATAGAATTAAAGCCCTTTGAGTGTAGTTTCCAACGTATCAAACCGTGCATCATTTGGATATGTATACAGAAAGGTACGCATCTACGCTAGGAGAATTAGTAATGTGTCAGGAGAATTAGTACAAGAAGCCGTGGATACACTTCTTGATAATGGAATCCGAGGACAACCAATGAGGGATGGTCATAATAAAGTTTACAAGTCATTGTTTGATGTAATTGAAGGCAAAGAGGGAAGATTTCGTGAGACTCTACTTGGAAAACGAGTTGATTATTCAGGAGGTTCAGTCATTGTCATGGGTCCTTAACTTTCATTACATCGATGTTATTAGTCGAGTCGATCCGATTCGTTCTTATCTATAAATAACGCAAGAGAGAATTTATGACCTCGCGGGTGGAGAGTTTTACTGGACCTGTGTCATATGCGTGCACAGATGTGCGGCCGCGCATATTTGAGACTTTGTGCCTAAGGTGAACGGCCGGATGCGTGGCCACTTGCCCAGGTGCACGACCGCGCACGTAGGAACCCATTAAATATCCCCAAGGCCGGGTAGAGAGAGAGGTAAGTCATTTCTTTGAGTTAGGGCTGCATATCAAGGGGAATCCGTCCAGCACCTACCTCCCATGATCCAAGGAAATATTTTTGGAGTAATTGTGAGTTGATTACTACTCCTAAACACTTGTATTAACAAGGATTAATCTTGAACATCCACAGATTTCCATTTAGATCCCCAAATTGGCCAAGAACACTACAAGTTGGGATTCTCAAGAGTTTAACTATAAGAGATATGTCTACCATCTCTAACTAATCTATGGTGATTATTTATGTATGAAATATGTGGTAAAACTTATGTTATGGTGATTGGAAGCCATAATTTTCCAATTTAAATAAATAACCATTGTAGAGATTGAAAGGTGATTATTTGATGGAAGTTTGTTTGTTGGGTGAGAATGGTTGATCACACATGTGATGCTAGAATTATAAGTTGTTAAAGAATAATGGTGGGATGAATGTTTGGTAAATTATGGTAGTTGGAAGAACTAATTCTATGGTTAAGAAATGTATAAATGTATGCCCACTACGTGTTTGATAAATTGTCTAAATGGCCTAAACTATGGAATTGTTTACTAATGTTGGTCCCAATGGATGTTGTTATTATAGATTGCAATTGCTTAGTATAGTAGATCGTTGTAGTATCATTAAGGGGTAAATTTCAGTTTCGGATCATTGGCATTGAATTGAGGAGACAAGAAGGCATTCAGAGGTGGATACACATGGAATGGAATTTCCAGAGTATTGATCAGCTTGTTGAGGTAAGTAACTCTTCTAATCTTGGAGCTGAGGGTATGAACCCTGAATATAAGTATTATGTGAATTGTTGGGAGGTGACGCACGTGCTAGGTGACGGGTGTGTGAACGTGCAGCACAGAAATTGTGACTTAATTGTTCCTGTGGAATTTCGTAGTCAAATAATCTTGGCATTTTCTATATAGTTTTATGTGCTAATGAAATTGAGCTAAGAATCATATTAAAATTATGTTGAGACTATGTGCCAGTATTGTTGGGACCCACAGAGGTCATATTGCTGTGAATTATTTGTTTCAAATTGAAAATTATAGTCAGTCATATTCGTGTCATTACATACCATATCTCAGTCTCTGTTATTTATTATTGACATATCATATCATCATTTTTGGGATATTTTCATGACATTGTGAGCCCATGAGAGAGAGACTGGATATTTTGATGACTGAGTGAGGCCGAGGGCCTGATTGTGAGGAGTATTATGTGGATCGGGGCCACCCACCTGCAGCATGCCTTATAGGCTTTATCATAGCACGTGATTTGTCCATGCAGCACGTGAGTTTTTCATGCAAATCCAGATATTATTATAGCACGTGAGTGGTCCGTACAGCACGTAAGTTGGCCGTGCGGATTCAGATATTATTATAGCACGTGAGTTGTCCGTGTAGCACGTGAGTTGGCCGTGCGGATCTAGATATTATTATAGCACATGAGTTGTCTGTGCAGAACATGAGTTGTCCGTGCAGATTATAGCGCTTGGGCTGGAGTCTGTACACACCCCCAGTGAGTGCAGGTACCTACTGACTGCGAGTGCTGAGTGCGTGTGCTGAGTGACTGGGAGGACTGAGTGAAATGATACTCTGAGAGTATGCATATGTTTTTATCATTGAGTTGCATCGCATTGACATGCACACATGACATACATGCATAGAGATGTATTTTCCTCATGTTGTACAGTATCACATCATTCATGACTTCTCACCCATATTGACAGATGGGCATAGTGGTGCATTAGTTTTACACGGGTTATCCGGAAAGAAAATGAAACATCTCATTTATTATTGAAAGGATTTTAGGAAAATTATTGTTTTCAGATCATATTTTTGGCAACTTTGGTAAACGATTTGGATTTTCACTGATGTACTTGAAAGGAAGAACTATTATTTTTGAAATCATGATTTAGCTGAGCATTTTTATCTCTAAGTTACTTTTGGTATTAATTGCTTTACGTTGTTATGTATTTTTGTGGACTATTGGTTTTGGACCGGACCTTGGTAAAAGCTCATCACTACTTTCAACCTAAGGCTAAGTTTGTTACTCACTCAGTACATGAGGTCGGTTGTACTGCTACTACACTTCTGCACATTGCGTGCAGATGTTGGATGTTATTGTTGTTGTACTCGATGGTTGCCGAAACTGAAGATGTACATGCGTTCCTGTTGTAGCTGCCTCTTGTTCATGGTAGCCTTAGATTTATAAAAACTCTGTTTATGTACTATTCAAACAGACTATGTATTTATTTCATCTCCGCTTTGTAAACTCTATTCTTAGAAGCTCATGATTTTGTACTACCAGTTCTTGGGGAATGTATAAGATTAAAATCTTTATTTACTTAAATTGCTTTAATAATTGCTATTGGAAGATAATTGAAAGTTGCATTACCTAGCGGGTTGGGTTAGGTGCCATCACGACTAGTTGGATTTTGGGTCATGACATGTCACGATCCGAAATTCCACCCTCGGTACCATGATGGCGCCTAACATTTCACTTTCTAGGCAAGCCAACATTAGAATAATGTTATGCCATTTTAAACAAATAAAATTAACTAATTCCAATTAAAATGAAATAACTTAAATTGAAATGAAATAAAGTGTGAAAAGTCATAACAACCGAAATGTCTAAATACAACCCCGGATCTGGTGTCACAAGTGCATTAGCTAATAGAATAATAAAGATAATGGTGTGAATGAAAGTAAAGTTGTCTGAAAAGGATACATAACNTAAACAAATCAAATTAACTAATTCCAATTAAAATGAAATAACTTAAACTGAAATGAAATAAAGTGTGAAAAGTCATAACAACCGAAATATCTAAATACAACCCCGGATCTGGTGTCACAAGTGCATTAGCTAATAGAATAATAAAGATAATAGTGTGAATGAAAGTAAAGTTGTCTGAAAAGGATACATGCATTCCTGTTGTAGCTGCCTCTTGTTCATGGTAGCCTTAGATTTATAAAAACTCTGTTTATGTACTATTCAAACAGACTATGTATTTATTTCATCTCCGCTTTGTAAACTCTATTCTTAGAAGCTCATGATTTTGTACTACCAGTTCTTGGGGAATGTATAAGATTAAAATCTTTATTTACTTAAATTGCTTTAATAATTGCTATTGGAATAGGATAATTGAAAGTTGCATTACCTAGAGGGTTGGGTTAGGTGCCATCACGACTAGTTGGATTTTGGGTCATGACATGTCACGATCCGAAATTCCACCCTCGGTACCATGATGGCGCCTAACATTTCACTTTCTAGGCAAGCCAACATTAGAATAATGTTATGCCATTTTAAACAAATAAAATTAACTAATTCCAATTAAAATGAAATAACTTAAATTGAAATGAAATAAAGTGTGAAAAGTCATAACAACCGAAATGTCTAAATACAACCCCGGATCTGGTGTCACAAGTGCATTAGCTAATAGAATAATAAAGATAATGGTGTGAATGAAAGTAAAGTTGTCTGAAAAGGATACATAACTAGGATAAGGTAGAAGGGGACTTCAGGGTTGCGAACGCTGAGCAGTTGTACCTCAAGTCTCCATCTAATAGTCAACCCGAGCAATTTACTGGCCCTCATTGGGACCGACTCCAAAATTTGTACAAGAAGTGCAGAGTGTAGTATGAGTACAACCGACCCCATGTACTCTATAGATGTCGAGCATAACCTCGGGGAACTAGTGATGAGGCTAAGGCAGGACACTTATAAAACCTTGTACACATTGTAATAATAATTATAGGAAAGAAAAATATGGAGAATAAGGCAGTTAACTCATGAAAATAACTCAGTCCTCGAAAACTAGTAAAAAAACCAGAAATACAAATTTTCAGAGTCTCGTACGAAAACACCGAAGTCAACACAATACAACAAGGAGTATAAAACCTATAAACCATTGCGATGCGCAACCTGATCCCACCGTACAATCACGATCATCCCTTATTCCACCATGTAAATATCAGTACTAATAAGTAAAAATATGTTACAGCGTGCAACCCGATCCCACCATATAATCAAAATCAATGTCATAATCCTCCCTTATTTCACCATATCAATCCTCCCTTGTTTCACCTGCTGCGGCGTGCAACTCGATCCCACCATATCAATATCAATTATCCCTTATTCCACATGTTGCGGTGTACAACCCGATCCATAACAAAATACATAAATGTAATAAATTTCGCAACTCAATTCACAAGAAACTCTACGAATAAAGAATATGAAAACAATTAAAGTGTACAAGTAGGGCCAATGAGGCGAGTAGCAATTAAATCATGGAAACAAGTATTTTGACGGCGTATATATACTCGTCACCTCGCATATACAATGCTACACATGAATTTCACATAGCACATAGCTCACGGGTTCCTAATTCCCTCAAATCAAGGTTATACCAAACACTTACATCACTCCGCAATCAACTAAAAGTTCAACCACGGCCTTGCCCTAAGACCATGCCTCCAAACCAACCAAATCTATCAATGTTTTGAGCAAAA
Source organism: Nicotiana otophora (assembly GCA_000715115.1). Taxonomy (NCBI): domain Eukaryota; kingdom Viridiplantae; phylum Streptophyta; class Magnoliopsida; order Solanales; family Solanaceae; genus Nicotiana; species Nicotiana otophora. The sequence goes on from AWOL01S0063903.1 coordinate 14,453, forward strand.
GATTCAAAATAAGCTTTAGACACTACTCACGAATGAATGAGGTTCAATTCAGGTCATTATTGAAAAAGTCAACAAAAGTTAACCCCAGGTCTACTTGGTTAAAACCCAAGATTCATACCAAAACCCGATTATCCATTCACCCCCGAACCCAACTATGTAACTAGTTTCGAAATCCGACTTCAATTCGAGGTCTAAATTCCAAATTTACAAAAATTCCTAATTCTACCCAAATCCCCAATTGTTTACCATGAAAATCCTATAATTAATGTTAAAAACTTATGAAATGTAATGGGTAATTGAAAAGAAATAGATTAAAGTTGCTAAACAAAGAGTTTAGGAAGAAAGACTCTTGGGAAAATCGCCTCTAGAGTGATTAGGGTTTAGAGTTTGAAATAAAATAAGCGAAATTCCGTTTTTCCTTTCTTTGTCCAGGCATAGATGTCGAAATTGCGACCTGAGGTTCACAATTGCGAACCCCGCAAATGCGAAAAGTTCTTTGCAAATGCGAAGATCCACATCTCTGCTGCCATCGCAAATGCGATGGTTATGTTCGCAAATGCGAACTTGAACTTCCGCAATTGCAAACTTGAACTTCCGCAATTACAACCATTCTGATTGTAAATGTGAACCAATCCCCCCCCCCCCCCCCCGACACTACTTCAAAAATGCGAACTATTTGTTCGCAAATACGACACAACATATCGCAATTCTGATAACTGAAACTTAAGAAAAACACCAGCAATTACTTAACTCTATCAAACACTCTTCCACGCGTCTGAAACTCACCCGAGCCCTACGGGCTCCAAACAAGACATGCTCCAGAGTGTAATAACATCATAGGAACTCGCTCGCGTGATCAAAACAACAAAATAACACTTAGAACTATGAATCGAACATCAAAACAAATAAAACTTTCAAAGAAACTTAAGAACTTTAAATTTTTCAACCGGACGTCTGAATCGCGTCAAATCAACTCCGTTTTGTACCAAATTTGCAAACAATTCATAAATACTATAATGAACTTATACCAAGTTCCGAAACCGAAATCTGAACCCGGTAGCAACAAAGTCAAACTACGGTCAAACTTATGAATTCTTTAAACCTTTAAACTTCAAGTTTTCCACAAATTATGTTAGATCAAGCTACGGACTTCCGAATTTGATTCCAGGCATACGCCCAAGTTCCAGATCACATTACGGACCCACCAGGACTGCCATAACACTAGTCTAGGTCCGTTTACCCAAAACATTTACCGTATTCAACTCAAATGAGTTTTTAGGTAGGATTTTACAATTTTATCAATTTTCTCATAAAAACCTTTCGGAAAAAAAGACTCGAACTGTGCACGTAAACCGAGGAAGACTAAAAGAAGCTATTCAAGTCTCGAAACACATAAATGAAGGGTAAAAGAATAAATAACATCATCATATTCTCCACCTCTAAAACAAATATTCGTCCTTGAATGGACATAGAAATATACCTAGGCTGGTGAAAACGTGTGAATATCTATTCTGCATGTGTGACTCAGACTCCCACGTTGCTGCCTCGATCGGCTGACCTCTCCACTGTAATCGAACTAAAGGATAACTCTTGGATCTGAACTGCCGGACCTGCTGGGCTAGAATAGCCATCGGCTCCTCTTCATAAGTCAAATCCTTGTTAAGTTTGACTGAGCTGAAATCTAACACATGGGACGGATCATCGTGATACTTCCGAAATATAGACACATGGAACACTGGTGAACTGCTGATAAATTGGGTGTCAATGCGAGCTTGTAGGCCACCTCGCCCACTCTCTCATGAATCTGAAAGGGTTTGCTATACCTAAGGCTTAACTTGCCCTTCTTTCCAAACCTCATCACACCCTTCATGGGTGAAACCCAGAGTAATACCCTCTCTTCAACCATGAATGCAACATCACGAACTCTATGGTCAGCATAACCCTTCTTCCTAGAATGAGCTGTGCGAAGTCGATCCTGAATAATTTTGACTTTATCCAAGGTATCCGGAACCACATCGGTACCCAACAACCGAGCCTCTCCCGGCTAAAAACCATCTGACTGGAGTACGACATCACCTTCCATATAATGCCTCATAGAGAGCCATCTGAATGGTCGACCCATAAGTATGAAGCATATCCTCCAATATATGAATAATTTGCTCTGGACTATCCGTCCGTCTGGGGATGAAATGATGTACTCATATCAACCTGCGTGCCCAACCCATATTGTACGACCCTCCAAAAGTGCGAGGTAAACTGCGTAGCTCGATCAGAAATGATAGACATAGGCACACCGTGAAGACGGGCGATCTTACATTTGTAGATCTCAACTAACCGCTCTGAAGAATAGGTAACTTCCACTATAATGTAATGTGCCGACATGGGCAACCTATCCACAATGACCCATATTGCGTCAAACATCCTCTAAGTCTGTGGGAGTCCAACAACAAAATCTATAGTGATATACTTCAAATTCCACTCATGAATCTCTAACGTCTGAAGCAAACCACCAGGTCTTTGATGCGTGTACTTTACTTACTGACAATTTAGGCGTCGAGCTACATATAGAACTATATCCTTCTTCATCCTCTTCCACCAATAATGTTGCCTCAATTCATGATACAGCTTGGCGGCACTCGGATGAGTAGAATACCGGGAACTGTGGGCCTCCTCAAGAATCAACTCACGAAGCCCATCCACATTGGAGCACACAAATATGACCCTGCATCCTCAAAACGCCATCATCTCCAAAAGTAACCTACTTGGCACCATCGTGTCGCACCGTGTCCTTAAGGACAAGCAAATGGGGATCATCATACAGACGCTCTCTAATGCACTCATACAAGGAAGATCGGGCAACTGTGCAAGCTAGAACACGACTGGGCTCCGAAACATCTAACATCACGAATTGATTGGCCAAAGCCTCAAAATCTGCAGCAAGCGGCCCCTTACCAACTCGAATGTATGCAAGGCTACCCATACTCATAGCCTTCCTACTCAAGGCATCGGCCACCACATTGGGCTTTCCGGGATAATAAAAAATAGTAATATCATAGTCTTTCAAAAGCTCCAACCACCTTCTCTGCCTTAAATTCAGATCCTTCTATTTGGACAAATATTGCAGACTCCGGTGATCCGTGAAAATCATGCACGACATGCCGTAAAGATGGTGCCTCCAAATCTTCAGCGCATGAACAATGGTTGCCAACTCTAACTCATGAATATGGTAATTCTTCTCATGGACCTTCAACTGTTGCGACGCATATGCAATCACCCTGCCATCCTGCATCAATACTGCATCGAGCCCAATACGAGATGCATCACGATACACCGTGTAGGATCCTGAATCAGTGGGCAACACCAATAATGGCATCGTAGTCAAAGCAGTCTTGAGCTTCTAAAAGCTCAACTCACACTCATCCGACAATCTGAATGGGGAAACCCTTCTGGGTTGGGGCTGCTATGGATGTAAACACCTGCACAAATCGGCGATAATAACCAGCCAAACCTAGGAAACTCTAAATATCTAGAGCTGAAGTAGGTATAGGCCAGTTATGAACCGCCTCAATCTTTTTAGAATCTACCTTTATGCCCTCTACCGAAACAACATGCCCCAAAAAGCCGGCGGAGTCTAACCACAACTCACACTTTGAAAACTTGGCATATAACTGGCTATCCCTCAAGGTCTGAAGTACAATCCGAAAATGATGTTCATGCTAGGGGTGTTCTCCAGTCGGTAGGGTACGATATTTAGACATTTTGGTTTTGTATTTTTGGTATTCGGTTTTTTTAAATGCTATACCAATACCGTACCTTATTAAATTCGGTATGGTTCAGTTTTTCTCCTTTCAATTTCAGTTTATTCGGTTCGGTAACTTCGGTTCTTCAGTTTGAATATTAACTAGTGCATAGAGTCATAGACTGTAACATACTTAATTAAAGTACTCAAAATTACAAAACTAAAAACGTTTGTTGACAAAAGTTTTGTCGAAAACCAACAAATATCAACCCGGAGAGAGAAAACGGTACATAAAGGAATATATTTGATCAATAGAAATGTCTTGTTACTTGCTTAGAGTTAATTGATGAACTTGGAGAATAAAGTAAAGTAAAATTTTATATTTTTTATATTTATATTATAATTATTAATATGTGTATTCTGTAATATAATATATATTCCGGTACTGTATCACTATTTTGGTATTTTATTTTAAAATACAAAATACCATACCTAGTACCAATTGTTTTTAAAACTTAAATCAAATATCATACCGAATATAAACATATCAAATACCAAATACCAAAATTCGCGGTTTCGGTACGGTAATTCGGTATTTACCAAATTATGCATAGCCCTAGCTCATGCTCCTCTCGACTACTGAAGTAGATCAAGATATCAACAATGAATACAATCACAAAAGAATCCAAATAGGGCTTGAACACTTGGTTCATCAAATCCATAAATATTGCTTGGGCATTTGTCAGCCCAAATGACATTACTAGGAACTCATAATGCCCGTACCGAGTCTGAAAAGCCGTCTTAGGGACATCAGATACCCTAATCTTCAACTGATGGTAGACAGACCTCAAATCAATCTTCAAAAACACCTTGGCACCCTGAAGATGATCAAATAAGTTATCAATCCTCGACAACGGATACTTGTTCTTGATAGTTACTATGTTAAACTGTTGATAGTCTATACACATCCTCATTGACCCATCTTTTTTCTTCACGAATAACACGGGCGCATGCCAGGGCGAGACACTAGGTCTAATGAATCCCTTATCAAGCAAATATTGCAACTTCTCCTTCAATTCCTTCAACTCCGGCGGGGCCATACAGTACGGCAAAATAGAAATGGGCTGAGTTCCTGGAGCCAAATCAATATAGAAGTAAATATTTCTGTCGGGTAGCATCCCCGACAGATCTGCAGGAAACTCTTCTAGAAACTCACGAACAACTAGTACTGAATCCATGGAAGGAACATCCACACTAAAATCGCGAATATAAGCCAAATAATCTAAACACCCCTTCTCGACCATACGATGATCCTTCATATAAGAGATAACTCTGCTATTAGAATGGCCAGGAGTCCCCCTCCACTCTAATCGAGGCAACCTAGGGATAGCTAAGGTCACCATCTTGGCGTGACAATCCAATATATCATGATAAGGTGACAGCCAACCTATAACCAAGATGACATTAAAATTTACCATATCAAGAAGTATAAGATCTACACTAGTCTCAAGAGTCCCAATAGTAACCACAAACGAGCAATACATGTGATCTACAATAATAGAATCTCCCATAGCGTGGACACATACACATGAGAACTCAAAGAATCACGAGGCCCAACAATATATGAAGCAAAATATGATGACACATAGGAATAAGTAGATCCCGGATCAAATAGAATTGAACCATCTCTATGGAAAACTGGAACAATATCTGTGATAACGGTGTCAGATGACTCGACATCAGGCCCCACCACTCTAAACTACGTCTCTAACATCCTAACCTCCACCTCTGGATGCCTGACCCCTGCCCCTAGCTGGTTGAGCGGGCGGTGGAGCAACCGGTGCCGAATCCATGGCATGAGAACTCTGTTGTGGCATGCCACCAAATAATCTGGGACAGAACCTCCTGATGTGACCAATACCACCACACTCAAATCACCAATCCTGCTAATGTGGCTACTGAAGCTAAAGCTAACCCGAATGGGCCGGATAAAAACAATGATAGCTCTAAATTGGAGGCGCACTGATAACACCTGATGATGCACTGTAGGTTGGCTGCCCAGAATGAGTTACATAAGGACCATGACTCCCTCAAGCATTGTGAGATGCCTGAAGCACTTACTGAAATGGCCTAGGAGGATGGCCTCTACCAAAAGTACCTCTGCCTCTAGATAAGTCAACACTGAAACCACTAATATAACGAGACCTCTTATCTGACACCTGCCCCCTCTCCTGAGCACGAACCGTCTCGATCCATCTAGCAATATCTATAGCCGTTTGGAAAGAAATATCACTACCGGTGTTCTTGGCCATCTATAGCCTGATAGTGTAAGTAAGCCCATCAATAAATCTCCTCACTCTCTCCCTCTCAGTTTGGAGCAAGATAATGGTATGGCGAGCTAGGTCCATAAAACAAGTCTCGTACTAGGTAACAGTCATACTACCCTGTTGAAGGCGCTTAAACTGTCTACAGTATTCCTCTCTCAGAGTGACAGGAATGAACTTCTCTAAAAATAGCTGTAAGAACTGATCCTAAGAAAGTGCAGGCGACCCAATTGGTCTAGTCAACATATAATCTCTCCACCACCTCTTTATGGAACTAGTCATCTGAAATGCATCAAAATCAACCCCATATATCTTAACTATATCCGCAGGACCTCATGGCTGCAGTTTAGATAGTTTTGTGGGTCCTCAGAAGGTGAACCACTTAACTAAATTGGAAAGATCTCGGTAAACCTGTCCAACCTCAACAAAGCCTCAGAATACATGGTGGGTCTATTACCGGCCTCTGCCGCAATAACCGGCCGAACCACCCCAACTGGCGGGGCTGCTAGAGTCTGATACTAGAGTCATCTACTCTGGGGTGTGCATAACAGGAGTATGGGCTCCTACCCCAGCCCGAGAGACGACTGGTGGCACCGAGAATATACTAGTCTGTGCCACACTCTTCATAAGGCCCACCAAACAGACTAGGACGTCCTGACGCACTGGAGTGCCTATGAATCCCTCAGGGACTTGAGCTGATTCGACGGGTACAAGCTGAGCTGGAACCTCCTCATTAAAATCTACATGCGGCTCCACCGTTGGTGTTACTGCTCGAGCACTAGGCTGAGCTCTACCTCTGCCTCTGCCTCGACCTCTGCCCCTGGTCGTAGTTGTCATTGGGGGCTCCAGCTCCTGTCCAACTACGGATCTTGTGCGTGTTCTCTCTATCTGTGAGAGAACAAGAATAGATGGCTTCAATTATCAATGATTGAATAAAATTACACGATCGAGAAAAAACAAGTGAAATGGTTCCTGAACTCCATAGCCTCTGGAAGATAAGTATAGACGTCTATGTACCGATCCCCCAAACTCTACTGAGCATGCTCATGACTCGTGAGACCTGGGTAACCTAGTGCACTGATGCCAACTTGCCCAACCCAAAATTCTTACCCTCGGAATCATGATGGCGCCTAACATTTCACTTGCTAGGCAAGCCAATGTTAGAATAATGTTAAGCCATTTTAAATAAATCAAATTAATTAATGCCAATTAAACTAAAATAACTGAACTAGAATTGAAATAAAGTGTGAAAGTTCATAACAACCGAAATATCTAAATACAACCTCGGATCTGGTATCACAAGTGCACGAGCTACTAGAATAATACAAATAATGGTCTGAATGAAAGTAAAGTTGTCTGAAAAGAATATACATCTAGGATAAGGTAGAAGCGGACTTTAGGGCTGCAAATGCCGAGCAGCTGTACCTCAAGTCTCCGCCCAATAGTCAACCCGAGCAATCTACTGACCACTGTTGGGATCGGCTCCAAAATCTACACAAGAAGTGCAGAGTGTAGTGTGAGTACAACCGACCTCATGCACTCCGTAGGTATCGAGCCTAACCTCGACGAAGTAGTGACGAGGCTAAGGTGGGTCACTTACAATAATAACATGTACGCAGTATAATAATAATGAAAGGAAAGGAAAATATGTAAATAAGGCACTTAACACATGAAAATAACTTAGTCCTAGAAAACTAGTAAAACAAAATCAAAAATACAAATTCTCAAAGTCTCGTACAAAAAAACCAAAGCCAACACAATATAACAAGGAGTATAAAACCCATAAACCGTTGTGGCACACAACCCAATCCCACCATACAATCAAGATCATCCTTACTAAACCATGTAAATATCAGTAATAATAAGTAAAAATATGTTGTGGCGTGCAACCCGATCCCCCCATATAATTAGAATCAATGGCATAATCCTCCCTTATTTCACCATATCAATCCTCCCTTATTTCACATGTTGTGGCGTGCAACCCGATCCCTCCATATCAATATCAATCCTCCCGTATTCCACATGTTGTGGCGTGCAACCCGATCCATAACAAAATAAATAAATATAATAACTTCTGCAACTCAATTCATAAGAATTTCTATGAATTAAGAATATGAAAATAAATCCATAAAGGAAATCTCGTACCAAACCAAGAAGTGCCACAATTTACACTAAGCAACAAGACAAGCCGAATATATGACAGTTAAAGGGTACAAGTAAGGCCATTAAGGCAAGTAGCAATTAAATCATGGAAGCATGGGAGAAACTAAGATTTAAATACGAGAATAATAAATGACAAGTAGCAAATTAAGGCATTAGGAAATGATTAAAGCATGTAACAGTTAAGACATGGAATAAAATAATTAATAAAATATAGAGAAGCATGGAAATAATTATTTTGACGGTGTGTCTATATTTGTCACCTCGCATATACGCCGCTACACATGAATCTCACATAGCACATAACTCGAGGGTTCCTAATTCCCTCAAATCAAGGTTAGACCCAACACTTACCCCGCAATCAAATCAAAGTTCAATCACGGCTTTGCCCTTCGAACAAGACTCCGAACCAACCAAATCAAGCAATTTATTGAGCAAACGATTCTAAATAAGCTTTAGAAACTACTCACGAATGAAAGAGGTTCAATTTAGATCATTATTGAAAAAAGTACACCCCGGGCATGCTTGGTCAACACTCGAGATTCAGACTAAAACCTGATTACCCATTCACCCCAAGCCCAATTATGTAATTAGTTTCAAAATCCTACCTCAATTCGAGGTCTAAATTTCAAATTTATAAAAATCCCTAATTCTACCCAAATTCTCAATTTCTACCATGAAAATCTTAGATTTAATATTGAAAACTTATGAAATGTAATGAGTAATTGAAAAGAAATATATTAAAGTTACTTACCAAAGAGTTTAGAAAGAAAGTCTCTTGGAAAAATCGCCTCTAGGGTAATTAGGGTTGAGAGTTTGAAAGAAATGAGCTAAATACTGCTTTCCCTTCTTTTGTCGAGGCACAGATGTCGTAATTGTGAACCCCGCAAATACGAGAAAAAGTCTTCGAAAATGCAAAGATTCCACATCTCTGTTGCCATCACAAATGCGATAGTTTTGTTCGCAAATGCAAACTTGGACTTCCGCGATTGCGACCATTCTGATCGCAATTGCGAACCAATCCCCCTGGCAATACTTCGCAAATTCGAACTATTTGTTCGCAAATGCGAACCTGACATCAACGCAAAGGTGACACAAAATATCGCAATTGCGATAACTGAGACCTAAGAAAAACAACAACAATCATTTAACTCTATCAACCACTCCGCCAAGCCTCCGAAAATCGCCCGAGCCCTCGGGGCTCCAAACCAAACATGCACTTAAGTGTAATAACATCATATGAAGTTGTTCGTGTGATCAAAATACCAAAATAACACTTACAACTGTGAATCGGACACCAAAACAAATAAAAATTTTAAAGAAATTTAAGAACTTTTAATTTTTCAACTGGACATCTGAATCATGTCAAATCAACTCCGTTTTGCATCAAATTTAGTAGACAAATCATAAATACACTAATGAACTTATACCAAGTTCCGGAACCAAAATCCAAAATCGGTAGAAACAAAGTCAAACTACGGTCAAACTTTTGAATTCTTTAAACCTTTAAAATTCTAGTTTCCTACAAATTACGGTAGATCAAGCTAGGGACTTCCGAATTCGATTTCGGGCATATGCCCAAGTCCCAGATCACAATACGGATCCACCGGGACTGTCAAAATAATGATCCGGGTCCTTTTACACAAAACATTGACCGTAGTCAACTCAAATAATTTTTAAGGCACGATTTCATATTTTTATCAATTCTCATAAAAATCTTCCGGGAGAAGGACACAGACTGCACACGCAAATCGAAAAACGATAAACGTAACTATTCGAGATCTCGAAATAGAGAAATGAATGGTAAACTATAAATGGCGTGTCAGGTCATCACAGGAACAATCTTAATATATATCAAGCCCATCAAAAGAATGCTGCATCTTTAAAAGATTTGTATTCCAAATCGAGTTTACCTAGTGTGAGACAGGCAAGATAATAGTTTTCCAACCATTGAACAATCATAATCACCTCTGACAATAGTATCTATCAATCTAGAAGAAAAGATCAGGCCTAAATTCTTTTTATCATTCCAGATACAACAAAATCTTTTTTCCTGTATTGTTATGTAACTGTCCAATTTGTACTGCAATAATAGTCTACCAGCTTGTAGAAGAGTGTGCCTACTAATGTGCAAATGACATCAAGTAGAAGCTTAGTTTGATCTTTGCACTGTATAATTACCATGGAATAACCCTTTCTCAAGGAGTTCAAAACTGATACAATCAAGGCATCATTGCTAGTCCTAGTCACTGGCTTTCTTTCATAATCATGATTTGTAAATATCATTTGGTGAAGTCTTCTTTCAACAGGACAGGTCATTTTGTCCTCTCGGCAGTATACCATGCAGCAGTTGAACCTCTTCTCATCTGCATTATTACCAGATAAATAAAACCGGTGAAGACATGCATATTAGAGAAAGATCATTTGACCCTTTAATTTTATGCTACTATTAATTTTGAATAACAAAGATATAATTAAAGCCTATAAAGATTATGTTCTTTCTAACTAGGTATTTTATGTACCTATTTTCTAAAATTGATCTAATGTTATTTGCCGGCACCCATGCTCTAAAGAGGCTAAATATGGATGCAATTGGTTTAATGCTGAGTTATATATCTAGAGGAGAATTCCTACTTAATACTTTCTTTTTTCTCCTTTCTTCAGTGGTGCACCCATGTAATAAAATCTTAGATCCGCCTCTGATGGTAACACAGTACTTCAACATAATACTAAAGAAATAAACTAGCTAGGCTCGAGTTCACTGCCATATCCATGATCTGTGTTTGACCCATGAAAAGGAATTAGACACGCGCGCACACGAAGAAGCATGCTAAAGACAATTAAATAATCGATCTCTATAACAGTTTAAACATATATGATTGGTAACACAATCCAAGAGAGGGAGAGAGATAGAGATATACCATAATTCAACAGGAACTCAGAGCAGTAGCCAAGGGCACATCCAACATCATACTGGTTGTATGCCGTCTCACCTATTATGCCCTTAGTTTCAGCTATATTGGCCTCATCTTGGACAGCGCACTTAAACAAACATTGAGCTGCACACATGGCTGCTTTTTCAGGTGCCAACCCTCTGCATCCAAACATACATTTTACTAAGCAGAAAGGGCTAATATTAGACTTATCTTCAGTTGTTTTAATTTCATGATCAGCAGCCATGAAATGTTCCGAAAACAGAAGCATTGCAAGCATCAGTACTGCAAGCACTTTCTCAACTGTCCCTGCCATTGAGTTTTTTTATGCTTATCTCAAGGTTAATTAGTTAATACTGTGTTTTCTTATTTGTTGATGCAAAAACGAGGACCTCTTAGGAGCTATTTATAGTGGAAACGTCTTAGCATAAGAAAGGGGAAGTCGCACATTTCTCCCCATCACGTGCCTTCAGCCCTTCTACGTACGTACTATTTGCAAACGTCATGAAACACCACGTACGCANTATCCATGATCTGTGTTTGACCCATGAAAAGGAATTAGACACGCGCGCACACGAAGAAGCATGCTAAAGACAATTAAATAATCGATCTCTATAACAGTTTAAACATATATGATTGGTAACACAATCCAAGAGAGGGAGAGAGATAGAGATATACCATAATTCAACAGGAACTCAGAGCAGTAGCCAAGGGCACATCCAACATCATACTGGTTGTATGCCGTCTCACCTATTATGCCCTTAGTTTCAGCAATATTGGCCTCATCTTGGACAGCGCACTTAAACAAACATTGAGCTGCACACATGGCTGCTTTTTCAGGTGCCAACCCTCTGCATCCAAATATACATTTTACTAAGCAGAAAGGGCTAATATTAGACTTATCTTCAGTTGTTTTAATTTCATGATCAGCAGCCATGAAATGTTCCGAAAACAGAAGCATTGCAAGCATCAGTACTGCAAGCACTTTCTCAACTGTCCCTGCCATTGAGTTTTTTTATGCTTATCTCAAGGTTAATTAGTTATACTGTGTTTTCTTATTTGTTGTTGGTTGATGCAAAAACGAGGACCTCTTAGGAGCTATTTATAGTGGAAACGTCTTAGCATAAGAAAGGGGAAGTCGCACATTTCTCCCCATCACGTGCCTTCATCCCTTCTACGTACGTACTATTTGCAAACGTCATGAAACACCACGTACGCAGTGACCTCATGCAAACAAATTTAAGATTATGTAAACTTCAATTATGACATATTATCGCAGCCTATAATTCAACAGGAACTCAGAGCAGTAGCCAAGGGCACATCCAGCATCATACTGGTTGTGTGCAGTCTCACCTATTATGCCGTTAGCTTCAGCTATATTGACCTCGTCTTGGACAGCGCACAAAACCACATATTGAGCTGAACAAAATGGCTGCTTTTGCACGTAACATGTAACGACCCAGCCGATCGTTACGAATACTTTAACCCCGATCTCCTAAATTATGTTTCCTCTATGGTATATCGTGATGTTATAACTTGTCGGGGTGTTTAGTTTATGGATTCGGAGTTACATGAGACAAATAGTCTCTAAGTTAAAGGTTTAGGCTGAAAAGGTTGACCGGATATTGACTTATGTGTAAAAGACCCTGGAATAGAGTTTTGATAATTGCAATAGCTCCGTGTGGTGATTTTGGACTTAGAAGTATGTCCGAAAAATTATTTGGAAGTCCGTAGTTAAATTAGGCTTGAAATGGCAAAAATAAAAAATTTAGATTGGAAATTTGACCGGGGAGTTGACTTTTTGATATAGGGGTCGGAATCCAAGATTCTAAAATTTTGAATAGGTCTTGTATGTCATTTATGACTTATGTGCAAAATTTGAGGTCAATCGGACTTGATTTGATAAGTTTCGGCATCGAATGTAGAAGTTGGAATTTCTTAGTTTGATTAGCCTTGAATTGGGGTATGATTCGGGTTTTTGGCGTTGTCTGATATGATTTCGGGCTTCGACTAAGTTCATATGATGTTTTAGGACTTATTGATATATTCGGACGGGGTTCCGAGTACCCCGAGTGTGATGCGGATCGAAATCAGATAAATTTTTGGATATAGGCAAATTCTGAAATTTGCAGCTTCTGGTGTCATCGTACCTGCGGAGGGACTGATCGCAGGTGCGGACTCGCACAAGTGAGATGCGGCTCGCAGAACCGGACATAGGGGCTGCCCAGTGGAGTGTGAAATATTATTTTTTTGTTGAGTTATTCACTCACGGATATTTTGTTGAGATTTATTTATACATTGTGATTGAGCCGTGAGCTCCTTATTGTGAAAAATAATATTGTTGTTGATTTATTTGTCAAGTTGAAATATTTGGTCCACTTGAGGTGCGAATTGTGATATATTGTGATATTGATACGCATGCGGTGGTATAAGGTCTGGGTGTTGAAACGCATGCGGTGAGATAAGGTGGGCTTGATACGCGTGGCTAGTAAGGGAACTACTAGAAGTCGTGCGGTGTGATAAGGTGGCTAAAACGTGGGATGCTATTTCGGAAAAATGATTTCTTTTAAACTAAATATGAAGGCTCCTGCGATGATACAAGGAAAAGAAATATTGTGAATTTATTTATAATTTTAGACTACGAGGCAGTATCTCGGGAGTGCCCTTGTTGATATTTTCATATTGGTGTACTTGTCTTGGTTGTTTTGTTTTTCCCTAAATATGTAAATTCCTATTATTGTTTTTCGTGGTCTATTATTTGTCCTTATTCTGTGCAGTTAAGTTGTGACATACTTCTTACTTGATTCACTTCTATTGTCATTATTATTATTATTATTATTATTATTATTATTATTATTATTATTATTATTATTATTATTATATTGTTAAACTTTTCGCCCTGTCTTTTATTATATTCAGTAGGGCCTTGACCTG
>AWOL01S0063903.1:28895-41520 GCA_000715115.1 Nicotiana otophora
TATTATTATTATTATTATTATTATTATTATTATTATTATTATTATTATTATATTGTTAAACTTTTCGCCCTGTCTTTTATTATTTTCAGTAGGGCCTTGACCTGATCTTGTCACTATTCTACCGAGGTTAGGCTTGGTACTTACTGGGTACCGTTGTGGTGTACTCATACTATGCTTCTGCACATCTTTTTGTGCAGATCCAGGTACTTCCTACCATACCAGATATCAATAAGCTAGTCCGTACGTGGAGACTTCAAGGTATATCTGCAAGCATCCGCAGACCACGGAGTCCCCCTCTATCTTTATTATGTTATTTCCCTATCTTCATTTGACTCTGATGTATAAAGATATATAGAATAAATTCTTAGAGCTTGTGACTTATATTTTGCCGGGTTTTTGGGAATTTCTATATATACTGAGTTGCTGAGTTTTAAGAGTAATTATTATCATTTCAATTATTCCGCATATTGATAGGCTTACCTAGTCTTAGAGACTAGGTGCTGTCACGGTGTCCTACGGAGGAAAAATTTGGGTCGTGACATGCCAACCACCTACATCTCATGTTGTTCAACCACATATAAAATCTCAAAGCCAAAATTTGGGTGATTTTGAGCACTCCGAGAGTCACCATGATTTTAGGTATTGTAGGCGTGTTAAGGTCGAGGAGGTCGTGGGGGTTACGCGTATGATGAGCAGGGGTAGAGCGACTGGGCCAGATGAAATTTCGATTGAGTTTTGGAGGTATGTGGGTAGAGAGGGCGTAGAGTGCTTAACGGGATTGTTTAACATTATCTTTAGGACGAAGAAGATGCCAGAGAAATGGAGACAGAGTACGATGATTCCGTTGTACAAGAATAAAGGTGATATTCATAATTGCAACAACTATAGGGGTATTAAGTTGCTTAGTCATACTTTAAAAATGTGGGAGAGGGTGGTGGAAGTGAGGGTGCTGAGGTTGGTGTCTATATCAGAGAACCAATTTGGGTTCACGCCAGGCCGTTCAACTACAGAAGCTATTCATCTTATTAGGAGGTTAGTGGAACAGTATAGGTATAGAAAGAAGGATTTACACATGGTGTTTATTGACCTATAGAAAGCGTATGACAAGGTCCCGAGAGAGGTTTTTTGGAGGTGTTTGGAGGCTAAAGGTATTCTGGTACAATACATTATGGTGATTAAGGACATGTATGATGGATCTAAGACTCAGGTTAGGATAGTGGGAGGTGACTCAGAGAATTTTCCGGTGGTTATGGGGTTGCACCAAGGATCATCGCTCAGTCCTTTTCTATTATCATTGGCAATGGACGCTCTATCGCACCATATTCAGGGAGAGGTGTCATGTTGTATGTTATTTGCTGATGATATAATCCTGATTAATGAGATGCGAGGCGGTGTCGGCGAGAGGGTGGAGGTTTGGAGACAGACCCTGGATTCTAAAGGTTTCAAGTTGAGCAGGACTAAGACAAAATAATTAGAGTGCAAATTCAGTGACATGACTAGGGAAGCGGACAGTGACGTGAGGCTTGATTCACAAGTCATCGCCAAGAAAGAGATTTTAAAGTATCATGGGTCTATTATCTAGGGGAACGAGGAGATTGACGAGAATGTCATACGCCGTATAGGGGTGGGATGGATGAAATAGAGGTTAGCATTTGGCGTCTTGTGTTACAAAAAGGTGCCACCAGAACTTAAAGGCAAGTTGTATAGAGCGGTGGTTAGACCGGCTATGTTGTATGGGGCAGAATATTGGCCAATCAAGAACTCTCATATCCTGGTGATGAAACTAGCTAAAATGAGGATGTTTAGGTGGATGTGCGGGCATACTAGGTTAGATAAGATTAGGAATGAGGATCTTCGAGCTAAGATAGGGGTGGAGACCATAGATGACAAAGTGCGGGAAGAGAGGCTTAGATGGTTTGGGTACATGCGAAGGAGAAGCCTTGATGCCCCGATTAGGAGGTGCGAGCGGTAGGCTTTGTCAGTGTCACGACCCACAATCCCACCACATGCGTCGTAATGGAACTTAGTCCCTAAGATTATGTAAGCTCATTATAATTACAAAACAAGCCCCTTTTTTATACATATAATTTATACGAGTGTCGAAACCAAAAGTGGAAATAAATATAACAACCTCCTAAGACTGGTAATACTAAGTCACGAACTCTAACTGAATACATGGAATGATCTCGAGGACCGAATATACAATATTGTTCGAATAAGAAATTTACAGTAACTCTACCTTAAGTCCTTGCGATCACACTCTAACTTTGCTCGAATCCGATATCTCCAATACCTGGTTCTGCACAAACATGTTCAGAAGTGTAGTATGAGTACACCACAGTCGGTACCCAGTAAGTATTAAGACTAACCTCGATGTAGTAGTGACGAGGTACAATCATGACACTCACTAGTCAAATAACCTGGGCAATATAACATACAAAAATAATAGAAAACGAATAGCATTGATAGCAACAATAATCGACTTGTGACATAAACAACAGGGCAACAAGAATATCATAAATATTGCTCAACAAATAATGAATACAAATACAACCAACTAATCATGTCCTTCAAATATAAATCTTTCGCCTATAAGTTTTTTAAATAATAATCTTTAGGATATAATACTTTCCGATAAATACATTTTGAATATACTTCCTTCAAATAAATATCTTTCAAATACAATTCTTTCAAATAATATTTTGAATAAAATCCCTTCAAAATAAATATTTTAAATATAATTCTTTCAATAAAAGTCACCATGTGACACCTCATTTCATAATCACAAAATACGGGTCTCGGTCCACTTTCATTGCTTTCGTAACACAGGTCTCAACCCACTTTCATATTTCTACGACACCCCGTGTCCATATTTCTATCACAACCGCACGGACAACTCACGTACTAATATCATCATCATTTACTCATGGCACCTCGTGCCCATATTTCATACTACAATTTTACGGACAATTCACGTGCCAATAATAAATTCATCATTTTTCCCTGACACCTCGTACTCATATCATAATCCGTCCGACAATATCCACAGGCTAATAATTTCAACACATATCTGACTATTATCAAATTTATAAAAATAAATTGCACAATAAGTAAAATAAGTCTTAAGGAAATCATAATATCACATAAACATCACCAACACATTAATCCTACACCATCACATATCACCTCTGACAATAGCCACCCTTATTCCTCTACCCTGACAATGTCAATAGCCACCCTTATCACTCCTATGTTAGCCTCCATTATCGCTCCGTTTAATATCCACCTTATCGCACCATCCAGACAATACCCTAACACACATAATCTCAGTGAAATGCCACCCTTATACACACATAATATCAACAGTGGAATGCCACCCTTATCCTCCGCATAACAGTAACCCAATTCACACAACAATTAACACAGATATTACCAGGACAACACAAAACAACATTTCATATTATAAATTGCCCATATGCCACAATCAATTCCAATGATACAACACAATTAGTTAATTTCACAGCAAATAGCACAAGGCTCCATGCAACGTATATAAAATCTCGAAAACAACAAGGAAGGAAAAGTAACTCAGATGATTATTTACAGATACGTAATCCATAATGAATTTAATTCCAACAACTATCAAATCAACAAAAATACGAAATTCACCTAAAATCCAAGTGGCAATTATATCAAATTATCATATAAAATACAAACTCGACAAAGAAGGAATAAGGCATGATTCAAGGATTTATTAAGTTCCAACAATTTTTTAATTTAATACTTAAAGGCGTCTACCAATTTCAACCGATATAATTTGCACAAATAAACCAAGTACGTACTCGTCACCTCGCGTACATGGTTTTCAATTACACAAGTTTCACATAAGACTCAATGCCTAAGGGGTAATTCCCCCACTCAAGGTTAGGCAAGATACTTACCTTTTTGAAGTTATGCCGATATTCCAAATTTTTCTTCTTGCTTGAATTGACCTCCAGACAGCTCAACTCTATCCAAAATAATTGTATAACATCATTATAATTCATCGCAAACACTTCCAGATAATAAAATGTCAGTTTAAGATTTTATTCTAAATAGTCAACCAAAAGTCAATGCGGGGCCCGTCTCTTGGAACCCGACATAAGTTTCACGAAATTCGAATACCATTCCAATACGAGTTCAACCGTACCAATTTTATCGAATTATAATAACAAACCGTCCTCTAAATCTTGAATTTTTATTTTTCAAAGGTTTTTACAAAAATCTCAATTTCCTCCATTAAACTCGAATTAAACGATGTATATAACCATAGATTCATGAAATATAATCACTTTCGGATATAGAACACTTACCCCAATCAAACTTGTGAAGAAATCCTCCACAATCGCTCAAGAACCGAGCTCCAAAAATTCTAAAACGAAATGGTGAATAAATTTTGAATATTCCAAAAATCAAACTCGACCATACACGCAGGTCATAATACATATTACGAAGCTGCTCGAGACCTTAAGTCACTGAACAGCGTATAAATTCTTAAAATGACAAGTCAGGCCGTTACATTCTCCTCCTCTTAAACATACATTCGTCCTCGAACATGCCAAGAATTATTCTGATGACATTAAATTACTGAGTGCATTATTTCACACATACTCACGGGTGATTCTAAGTCACCGTAAATTTAACGGGGTCCTACAACACCATCTCAGTAGAGATTATTTCTTTTATCCATACTTATAAGCTTTAAAGCCAACTCCTTACTCTCCAATCAATTTCACATGCCTGATTTTTCATATTAAGACACTGTATTAGTCTCAACTGGATGTAGCAATTTCGTGCACACACATACAGTATACGTGTGCCCATAACCACATCTCTGATCATAATAGTCGTTCATAATTAATTCAGCATTTCTCAATTAATCTCATATTAACAAAAATCTTGTTTCAAAATTTTTACAACACTGACAGCAACACGCAAGGCATGAAGACCTCATTTTTATTTACCCGAATTAACGAGTCATATTTAACGTCACCCGGAACCCACCTTGTAGGCTAAAACTCAATATTTACACCACGAATATGGCTAAGTATTCACAGATACATATAAAAGAATCATCAAATAAGCCAAACGGGTATGACTCCCTATTAATACTATAGTACAAATTTAATTTCACAAAGGGAGAATTTAAACTCATAATTTTCACCACAATGACTTCGTCCTTATATAACTTCCACCGTGGATTGTAGCCTAGTTTAAATATTCCACACCATATAAAAATGCGAGGATCTCGTCCTCAACTCCGAATCACAAGTATTTTGCACATTGTGCCAACAAAAATTTTCTATTTCCTTTCTTTCTTAAATATTTTCTATTTCCTTTCTTTCTGCTTTTCAATAAATTCTGTAAATAATTTTCACAACACATAATGAACCCCCATGCCAGTAGGGCATATAATTCATAAAATTGAAATCAATTATTCTGAAATCACATCAAAACACACTGTAGAGAGTAATAGAAAGTCACTTTTGGACTTATAGCCCTCAATAGTGTACAAAAATAAAAGGATATACACGGGCTAACATCATCGAATCTCCCAACATAGATAAACATATAAGTGGGTCACAAAATTACGAAGCTCACACATAAGCGGAGCGTAATAGGAGGACTCATTGTGCACGTGGGGTAGTACATGCATTAGGGCCTGTAGCCTGAGTGTTCTGATGAAATCTACCCCTCCCAAGGCTGGGACAATCTCTCATGATGTGCCTAGTATCACCATAGTCATAACAACCCCTCTGAAGTCGGGGTTGCTCGTACTGAGTCTCTGTCGGATAATTAGAATAACCACTGTAAGAATTTCGTGTCGGTGATGTACTATAAGATCTTACTGCAGCACCCCGAGTAATCTGATGTGCGGACTGTGCTGGCCGACTGTTCGAGCCTCCGCCATAATGGGTCATAGCTGAAGAGTAAAATCCATTGAATCCTCCAGAGCATCGAGACCTTTTGGCCTTCTTAGACTCCATTTCCTTACCTAGAACACCCTCAATCCTCCTCGCAATCTCTACTACTTGTTGATATAGAGTATCGGTTAGAAACTCTCGAGCTATGCATATTTTAAGATCATAATCCACTACTAAAAGAATTAGTTTTAGCGACAGACAAATTCTGTAGCTAAACAGAACAATTCTTCGCTAATCTCATTTAGAGATAGATTAGCAACATATTATCAGGAAATTTTGCTAGTTACGGGCGATTTATCTACAGATTAGCGATGACGTCCGAAGTTAATTCTAATTTTTTTTGTAGTGATCGAGCCGCATAATGAATCTGCGGACCCACTCTCTGACTGTAGGAACTAAGATAGGTGAATGACGGGCCAACTCACTGAACCTGATAGCATATTCTGGCACTGTCATTGTGCCATGACGTAACCATTCAAACTCCGTGCGCTATGCATCTCGTAGAGTCTAGGGAACAAACTCTTTCAACAACATTTCCGAAACTTGAGCCCAAGTTGGTGGTGTTGCATTGGCTGGTCTACCTTATTCATAGATTTTCCACCATTGATACGCTGCGCCTGACAACTAAAATGTAGTAAAGGCAGCTCCGCTCACTTCTCGAATACCCAGGTGCGGAGAATACAATGATATTTTTCTAGAAATCCCTCGGCATCTTCTGTAGTTGTACCACTGAAAGTAGGTGGACTATACCTATTAAACCTCTCAAGTCTCTTTTGTTCTTCTTCTGATGCCTCTGGCCTGACCTTAGGCTAAACCGGAATAACGGGTTGTACCGGTACTACACCCGAAACCTGACTAATATGAACTCGCTGCTCTGGAGTGCGGGTGGTAGGAGTCTGAGTTACTCCCCCAATCTGTGAAATATGTGGTGCAACATAGATCAATCCCGTCGGAGTTAATGTACTAAACATATTCAAGAACTGTGCTAAAGTCTCTTGAAGTCCGGGAGTAACAACAGGTGGTTATGGTACCTGTCCCCCAACTGGAGCTACTGGTGGCTCCTCAACTGTTGCTCTGATAGGTGCTCTAGTCGCGGCACGTGCCCTTCCCCGGCCTCTACCTCGGCCCCAGCCTCTTGTGGCCCTAGCAGTATGTGCGGGTGCCTTCTCAGCTGACCTGGTAGCACGTGTCCTCACCATTTGTGAGAGAATAGAGATATAAAGGCTCAAATTCAATAATAAATAAATTTGCACGACAATAATGAAAGAAGTGGAAATTTTCTAACAGTTTTGTAGCCTCTCGAATATAGACGTCCCCGTACCAATCTGCAAGACTCTACTAGACTCGTTTGTGACTCGTAGAACCTATGAACCTAGAGCTCTGATACCAACTTATCACGACCCAAAATTCCACCACATGCGTCGTGATGACACTTAGTCACTAAGACTATATAAGCCGATTACAATTACATTTCAAGCCATTTGTTTTGTTTTTGTTTAACATATAATTTAATACGAGTGTCAAAACCAAAAGCAGAAATAAATATAATAACCTCCCAAGACTGGTAATACTGTTACGAACTCTAACAGAATAATAGAATTATATCAATGACCAAATCTACAATACTGTTCGAATAAGAAATTAACAGTACAATAAAAATGAAAAGACTCCAAGGGACTGCGACGATCAAGCAACTCTACCTTAAGTCCTTTCGATCATACTCTAACTTTGTTCGAACCCGATATCTCCAATACCTAGCTCTGCACAAAAATGTGCAGAAGTGTATTATGAATACACCACAGTCAGTACCCAGTAAGTATCAAGACTAACCTCGGTGACGAGGTACAGTAAAGACACTCACTAGTCAAATAACATGTGCAATATAGCATACAAAAATAATAGAAAACGAATAGCAGTGATGGAAAAAATAATCAACTTGTGACATACATAACAGGGCAACAAGAACATTATAAATATTGGTTAACAAATAATGAATACAAATACAACCAACTAATAATGTCCTTCAAATGTAAATCTTTCGCCTATAAATTTTTCAAATAATAATCTTTAGGATATAATACTTTCAAATAAATACATTGCGAACATACTTCCTTCAAATAAATATCTTTCAAATACAATTCTTTCAAATAATATCTTGAATAAAATCCCTTCCAAATTAATATTTTTAATATAATTCTTTCAATAAAAGTCACCTTGTGACACCACATTTCATAATCATAAAATACGGGTCTCAGCCCACTTTCATTTCTTTTGTAATACGGGTCTCAGCCCACTTTCATATTTCTACGACACCTCGTCTCCATATTTCTATCACAACTGCACGGACAACTCACGTATTAATATCTATCATCATTTACTCATGGCACCTCGTACCCATATTTATCGAATACCATTCCAATACGAGTTCAACCGTACCAATTTTATCGAATTATAATAACAAACCGTCNATAAAAGTCACCTTGTGACACCACATTTCATAATCATAAAATACGGGTCTCAGCCCACTTTCATTTCTTTTGTAATACGGGTCTCAGCCCACTTTCATATTTCTACGACACCTCGTCTCCATATTTCTATCACAACTGCACGGACAACTCACGTATTAATATCTATCATCATTTACTCATGGCACCTCGTACCCATANGCCCATATTTCATATCACAACTGCACTGATAATTCACGTGCCAGTAATAAATTCATCATATTTCCCCAGCACCTCGTGCCCATATCATAATCCGCCCATCAATATCCACAGGCTAATAATTTCAACATATATCTGACTATTATCAAATTTACTGAATTTATAAAACTAAATTGCACAATATGTAAAAGAAGACACAAGGAAGTCATAACATCACATAAACGTCACCAACACATTAATCTCACATCATCACATATCACCCTTGACAATAGCCACCCTTATCCCTCCATCCTGAAAATATCAATAGTGTCACGACCCAAAATCCATTAAAGGCGTGAAAGAGTCGAACACCGCTGTCAGGCATACCAACAATAAATGGTTCTTATTTTAATATTTTTATAGTCATATTTTTCTTCAATTAAATAGTTAAAGATGGAATTCACAAGGTAAATAATAATACTCTTAACAATTTCAATACATAACAACCCATAATCACCCCAAAATCCTGTGTCACAAATGCATGAGTATCAACTAGGAATGTAAAATAAAATACAGCAACTGTCCGGGATACAAATTGGACAGGAGAAATATAAATGCTCTGAAGGAGACTCTGTTGGCTGCGGATCGTAACCTGAAATGCAGCTCGCGGCAAGTCCTAGCATCATTCGTGCCTCTGTGCTTAAAGGACCACCAGACATAAAAGTACCTGCACAAAAATGTGTAGCTAGTGTAGTATGAGTACGTAAATCCACGTGTATCTAGTAAGTATCTAGCCTAACCCCGGAGAAGTAGTGACGAGGGGTCGACATCGACACTCACTAGTGGTCCAGTAATATCAAGTACAGTAAGGAGGTGAATAAATATGAGGCAAAATAAATAAATGAAATCAACAAGTGCTCCAAAATCGGCTCTCATGGACGAAATGAAGTGAAAATGAACCAAACCCCCAATTTAAGAGAACATACTGCCCAACATTCATAGCACCTGCGGTGACCAGACCGCTTCTGCAGCTCAGCAGGTGCGGTCCAAATTCCGCTCCTACGGTCCTCACTGCCCAGCCAAGAACTCGCACATGCGGAAGTCTTTTCGCTTTTGTGGGCATAGCAGGTGCGACCTGTGCTTGCGCATCTGTGCATATTTACACACCAGGGAAAACTGCTTCACTCATGCGCACTTGCAGGTGCGCTTCCCCAGTCCGCTTCTGCGGCTCCCCCAACTCCAGTCCATTCTCACTTCTGTGAAATATTCGCTGCACCCGCGATCTAGCACCTGCGGCCAAAGTCATGCAGGTGCAATTACACCAGAAGCATTAAGCTTCAGAAATTCTTAGGTCCAAAAATCGATCCGTTAACCATTCGGAATCCACCCGAGTCCATCGGGACACCAACCATTTAGACCAACAAGTCCTAAGACACAATACAGACATAGTCGAGCCTTTAAATCATGTCAAACAACATCGAAATCATGAATCGTACACCAATTCGAGCTTAATGCACTTTAGAACTTCAAACATTTGCCTTCGATGCCGAAACCTATCAAATCACGTCCGATTGACCTCAAATTTTGCACACAAGTGATAATTGACATTACGGACCTACTTCATTTTTCGGAATCAGAATCCACTTTTGGGCGCGCTCCCAATACTATATCAAAAAGTCCACTCCCTGTCAAACTTTTCAAAAACTTTCAAATTTTTAACTTTAGCCAAATGACCGCGAAATGACCTACGGACCTTCAAATCCACTTTTGGGCTTGCTCCCAATACCAAAATCACCATACAGAGCTATTCCCATACTCGGAATCCCAAACGGACATCGATAACATTGAAATACACCTCAACCCAAGTTTTATGAAATTCTTCCAAAATGTCAACTTCCACAATAGGCACCGAAACGCTCCCGGGTCATCTAAAACCCGATGCGGACATACGCTCAAGTCTAAAATCATCATACGAACCTGTTGGAACCTTCAAATCCCAATTCCGAGGTCGTTTACTCAAAAATCACACTTTAGTCAATTTCTCCAACTTAAGGCTTCCGAAATTAGAATTTTCTTTCCAAATCAATTCTGAACATCATGAAATTAAATTTTGTCCACGCGTATAAGACATAATACCTGAAGTGAAGTTGCTCAAGGCCTCAAACTGCCGAACGACGCACTAGAGCTCAAAACGATCGGTCGGGTCATTACATTCTCTCTCACTTAAACATATATTCGTCCTCGAACGTGCTAAGAACTGCTCTGGAGTTGTCCGAAATCATTGTTCAACAACTCGTGCACCTACACGCGCTACCACAACCTAGTTGAGCACATTAGCTCGAGCAATCCTGAAAATCCCCCCCATTTATCTAGTCAAATAAACCTTAGAGATAAATTCCAACATCTGAAATTCTCTACCAGGTATGTTTCCAACATACAAACACTGTATCCATCACTACATGATGTACCAACACATGATTGTATAATGTTACCAATTTCACACCATGCATCGCATTATTCACATGACCATAATGACATCCTCTGACAACAATAGCCGGAATCCCACGAATTTGATGCCCACAACATATCTCATGAAGCATATAAGTCATGTTTCCGCTCTCTCAATAGTGCCACGACAGAAGAGATGTGTAGAAACTCATAACCACCTGATGAATCATAACTCAGAGAGTCTCTCCTCTTGACAGAGACCACTACCTCATTCTGGACTGAATATCGATATTTATTATTTAATGTGCTTCATATAAATCTAATCGTACTGATCTCAGGTACAATGATCTAGTCTCACCCAGTACAAGTTGCTCAGACAATAAGCCACCTCACACACTTCCAAAAGCCTCATATGATGCCACAATGTGCTAACAAGCTACAAACTCGAATGTGATACATAAGGAAACAAACTCTGGAAAGGAACTACTCAACCCATGTAACTAATTTAAACAATCGACAAGATGTTATGAACCTTCCTCAGAAAATGAGAAGCAAAACACACAATAATAGATATGGGAAACTGTACTCAACATCACACTATTGCGGCGTGCAAACCGATCCAACCATGATACCCATGGCGGCGTGCCACCCGATCCAAACATGATACCGGTGGTGGCGTGCCACCCGATCCAAATATGATACCAATGGTGGCGTGCCACTCGATCCAAACATGATATCCATGGCGACGTGCCACCCGATACACACATAATAACCTATAGGAAAATGCATACCGAGCTACAATGCTCATAATTACGAAATACCCGAATGTTGACCACAAGCACGCCAAGTGTACAATACCATCCTTGGGGAGACAGATAGCGCCATACGCTACAAAACTCAAGCATGACTAAGGTGCAATAAATGACTTGCATCTCGAGAGCCATCCTGATCATATAAAACCACAAACTATACGTGATCTCAATACGAGTGCGAATAATCAAACAGTCTCACAACCTACATGGCACAATTGACTACACGGAAGGGCCGACAACAGAAATAGCATCCAAGGCCCGAAGACCCCTCCGAAAATAACGCTATGTTGAAATGAACACATTCGGCCTGATATAGAGCCCACATTCATATTTAGATCCATCCACGGACCTCAAGTNTGAATCATAACTCAGAGAGTCTCTCCTCTTGACAGAGACCACTACCTCATTCTGGACTGAATATCGATATTTATTATTTAATGTGCTTCATATAAATCTAATCGTACTGATCTCAGGTACAATGATCTAGTCTCACCCAGTACAAGTTGCTCAGACAATAAGCCACCTCACACACTTCCAAAAGCCTCATATGATGCCACAATGTGCTAACAAGCTACAAACTCGAATGTGATACATAAGGAAACAAACTCTGGAAAGGAACTACTCAACCCATGTAACTAATTTAAACAATCGACAAGATGTTATGAACCTTCCTCAGAAAATGAGAAGCAAAACACACAATAATAGATATGGGAAACTGTACTCAACATCACACTATTGCGGCGTGCAAACCGATCCAACC
>AWOL01S0063906.1:5284-42243 GCA_000715115.1 Nicotiana otophora
GGGGGGGGGGGGGGGGGTTGGAGTAAAATTTCCCCACCCATTTTTATCCCCAAAAATGGGGAAATCCCCATTTTGGGGACAAGGTTGGAGTTGTTCTAAGATGATGTATTCATCCATAAATTACGTTACAGTATGTTGCGACCAAACACACACGTAAGTATACATGGTCGTCAAGTAATAAAGTAGTGAGTAGAGTATCGTTCCCACGGAGACTTATGATTAACTTTTAACTGATTCAACACAAACAAATTATCTATTCAAGGGATTTTTCTCAAAATGAGTAGGCAATTAATTAATAACCAAAGAAAGTATCAAACAATTAATTAAACTAGAGATCGACTAAAATACGTAGGCAATCGCGGATAACAATCAATAGGAGAGGATATTCCTGGGTCATAGGCTAGCTAACAATCTTATTGCGTTCTCGTCTTACACTCACTAGTTGATTTATCTAGTTTGTTGATTGACAGAATTAATGTTACTCGTAAGAATCTGTCGAGTTCTTAGTCGCCTATTCAAGTTAACATAATGTCTATATGTCTATGGAATTAAGACTAATAAGAACGCATTTACACTTCGTGTGTTTCAAACCAAGCAAGACAATTGGTATATTTCTATCCTTATTGCGAATTCGTTCCCCGATTCCCGGGTTCAAGAACTTACTCTATTTAATCATATAAGTAATCTAGAATTTCCATTTTCGAGTTCAACTCCAGATTCGTAGATAGTATTCCACTGTTAGCTACTCAACAAAATAATTAAAAAAAGAATTAAATAAACAATCAAATATGATAAAATCAAACTCGTCAATTCAAACTTCAAACGTCAACATTCATGTAGTACCCATGACCCTAGATCTAACGAGTTTAGCCACACATGATCATGGTAGCAATATCAAGTATTTCCCAAGAATACATAAAATTCAATAAATGAAGGAAAAAGTAAGAACTCAAGACGAATTCCGTGGTTTCCAAACTCTGTGATGGCTTTTCTCCTCTTCCCCGTGTATTAGATGACCTAAAAGAGATATTTTTGGCTTATATATTACGTACAAACGTCGTGGGCCAAAGTTTTCCTTTTCCTAATCTGACTCAACTTCAACTTCTCAGCTTCGCATGCTGGGACCCTTTGTTCCTTCATCTCTGATGTGCCCAGGTATGGATGCTAAGGCGGCTGCCTTAGCCCCACTTCATTGCCAAGGGTGCACCAAATACACTTTTTTTCTACGTTAGATGTGACACATCCACCTTCTTCTCCTATAGGTGGAGCACCTTTTCTTCATATTTTTGCACTTCAAACATCTTAAATCATCACACACAACTCAATTAGTCATAAAATCAATAAGTAATACATGTTGGGCATTTTAAAGATCAAATAGCACAAAAAATGGTTAAAATATGAGTGAAGTAACATTATAACATATAGAAATATGCCCAACATCGCCACCCCATACTTAAAGCTTTGTTCGTCCTCGAGCAAAGTAGAATTAACCTACAATAGATCGAACAAAATTAAGCTTATCGCTATCAAGTCACACATTTCAATTAAGCTCAAGCACCCATAACTTTGGTTGATACCAACAATTAGCCATTTGCACATGACATTCTCGGACTTTCTTCCCCATGTTAAAAAAAATACTAAACATAATAGTGTACAGTTCAAAATAATCAAATAGCAACTTCGGGACATCTCAACCTCAGAAATTATCTCCCTAGCATAACTACTTTCAGGCCAACTTACTCACTATGACTGAAGAGTTTAATAAAGTCACCTATCTATCATAAAATATGTGCCCTCACCACAAAACACAGAGAGTTAGTCCACACACTCAAATAAAATTTGAACGTAATTTAAGGACTTCCAACAATAGAAAAATTCCCTCACTCTCTCAAAGAAATTCACCTGCGCACAAAAGGTACCATAGGCTTTCCCGTTATGTAAATCTCTACTAATGTAGGCCCGCTCAGTCTAAAATCAATTAGGACTTTATCGTGGTTGTAACGTGGGCAAAGGAACGTGTAACGAACTGGCTGGTCATTTTGAGAGTTGTATCCCCATTCCCCAATTTACTGCTCATTTTATACTTTATAGCTGTTATATGACTTGTCGGGATAGTCGGTTCTGGTTCGGTGAGGTTTCGGAATGAATTGAGACACTTAGTCTCAAGGATGAAATCTTAAGTTGAAAAGGTTGACCGGATGTTGACTTATGTGTAAACAATCATGGAATAGAATTTTGATGATTCCAATAGCTCTGTATGGTGATTTTGGACTTAACAGCATATTCAAAAAATTATTTGGAAGTTAGTAGTTAAATTAGGCTTGAAATGGCTAAAATAAAAATTTAAGTTTGCAAGTTTGACCGGGGAGTTGACGTTTTGATATCGGGGTCGGAATCCGATTCTAGAAATTGGAATAGGTCTGTTATGTCATTTATGACTTATGGGCAAAATATGAGGTCAATAGAACTTGATTTGATAGGTTTCAGCATCAAATGTAGAAGTTGGAATTTCTTAGTTTCATTAAGCTTGAATTGGGATATGATTCGTATTTTTAGCGTTGTTTGATATGATTTGAGGTTTTGACTTAGTTCGTATGATATTTTAGGATTTGTTTGGGTATTTAGTTGAGGTCCCGGGGGCCTCGGGTAAGTTTCGGATGATTAACGGATTAATTTTGGACTTGGTGTTTTGCTGAAGTTTTTCTGGTGCACAAGTCTGGTTTCCTTCTACACGATCGCGTGAGAAGGTCCACGATCCCGTAGGCTTAGCTGAGCAGTGGAGGTTTTGTGCAATGCGATCGTGTGGGGAGGACCGTGATCGCGTAGATGAGAATAGGGGTGGGCGTTCGGTATTTCGGTACGATATTTAAGAGTTTCGGTACAGTATTTCGGTATTCGATTTATCAATTGTGCATACCAAATACCGTACCAAAGTAATTCGGTATGGTTCGGTATTTTCTTGTTTGGTTTGGTATGGTTCCGGTACGGTTTTGGTATTGTACCAAGTCTTGAATTAGAAAGTGATGAATTTTAATTCATTAGAAATAACATAAGAATATGCAACTAATTATTATAATTCATTCCAATTCTACACTGTTAGTTGTAGAGTTGCCTAGTTCTGGCAACAAACAGAAACAAATTGAAGAAGTGATACCAAAAAGCATTAATTCATTTTGTTCTATAATCTATATTGTCTGCCTAGTTATGGGCTTATGGCAAAGAATAGAAAAGAATTGAAGAATTAAGGAAAAAAGAGTATGGGGAAGGGACTAACGGAAATTTCGAAGCCTAGTGACTATCCCTACGTTGGGCTTAGCCCTACTGGGGTACTGAAGAGGGGACTACTAATAAGTTAGTATTTTGGGCTGGGAATTGAGAGGTATGGTCCTCGGTAGTGAAGAAATGTTTACTTAAATAATTTGGTATTTCGGTATACCGAAATATTGAAAGTTCAATACCGATAACCGTACCGAAGTACCGAACTACCAAACAAATTATACCGAATTAGAACCAAAACACCGAAAAACCGATACCGAAATACCGAATTAATTCGGTCCGGTACTATTTTCGGCTTTTTGGTTTTTATGCCCACTCCTAGCTGAGAAGAGGGAATGCATCGCGAACGCTTGAATCAAGACGCGTTTGCGAAGAGGAAAAGGAGGTAGGAGCTGAGGAACACGTTGTTCTTCGCGACGCGACCGCGTAGGTCTGAGGAGGCAGTGGTTCGCGTTCGCAGGTGTAGTGATGCGTTTGCATAGGGTTATTTCGGGCAGTGGAAATTTGTGCTTCGCGATCGCTGGATTTGGTCAGCGATCGCATAGAAGAAATGGCTCGGCAGAGAGTTTAAGTTCTGAATTTTCTATTTTTAACAATCTGGATCTCGGGGAGAGGCGATTTTCAAGTAAAATAATGAGGTAAGTGTTCTTAACTCATTTTTGGTCAAATTACCCGAATCTATTGCTATTTTTAGCATTTAATTGGTGATTTAAGTTGGAAAATTTTGAAACCCCTTTTGGTTAAATTTGAAGATTTTAGGGACAAATTGTTATCAGAATTAGTATTTTTGGTATGTTTGGACTCGTGGTTGAATGGGCGTTCATATTTTGTAACTTTTTTCGAGTTTCGAGACGTGGGCCCCACTGGCGAATTTGAGTGAATTTCGGATTTTTATTGGAAAAATTAGTATTTTCATATGAAATTCATTCCTATAACTTGTATTGACTGTATCGAATTAATTGTTTTGGCTAGATTCGAGTTATTCAGAATTGGATAATCGAAGAAAAAGTCTACTAGTGGATTGAATTAACGTAAGTCGAGGTAAGTGACTTGTCTAACCTTGTGTGAGGGAAATTCCTCTTAGGATTGGTATTGATATGATAATTGTGATGTGTTGAAAGCTGTGTACGCGAGGTGACAAGTGTGTACACGGGCTAAATGTGAATGATTATATCTTTAAATTGTGTAGATCTCTATTACATATTAATTAAATTATTTTATCCTATTATACTCATCATCATTGGTCTATTTTTATATTGTAAATTTGCCTTATGTTTTCCTGCTATTTGTTTTAATTGTTTAGTTGAAGCTTTGTTCCTTTTATTCTGTGCTCAGTATTTGAAAGTTGAATTTCTTAATTGAATTATTAAAATATGAAGTATCTGACATTGATATTTGGTATTGAGGCAAAGTGTTAAATTGTAAAATATTATTTTTGTTGAGTTACTCACTCCCGAATATTTTGTTGAGCTTGTTGGTATACATTGTGATTGAGTCGTGAGCTCCTTATTGTGGAAAATAATGTTGTTTTTGATTTATTTGACAAGTTAAAATATTTGGGCACTTGAGGTGCGAATTTTGATATATTGTGATATTGATACGCATGTGGTGGTATAAGGTTTGGGTGTTAAAACGCATGCGGTGAGATAAGGTGGGCTTCATACATGTGCTAGTAGAGGAACTACTATAAGTCATGCAGTATGATAAGGTGGGCTAAAACGCGGGATACTATTTCAAGAAAAATGATTTCTTTTAAACTAAATGTGAAGGCTCCCGCGGTGATATAAGGAAAAGAAATATTGTGAATTTATTTATGATTTAGACTACGAGGTGGTACCTTGGGAGTGCTATTGTTGATATTTTCCTAATGGTGTAATTGTCTTGATTCTTTTGTTTTTCCCCTAAATATGTTAATTCCTATTTTTCTTCCGTGATGATTATTTGCCCTTATTCTGTGCAGTTAAATTGCGACATACTCCTTACTTGATTCACTTTCATTATCATTTTTATTATTGTATTGTTAAACTTTTCATCCTGTTTTTTATTATTTCCTGTAGGGCCCTGACCTGACCTCGTCACTACTCTACCGAGGTTAGGCTTGGAATTTACTGGGTACCACTGTGGTGTACTCATACTATGCTTCTGCACATCGTTTTGTGCAGATCTAGGTACTTCCTACCAGACCAAGTATCAGTGAGCTAGTCTGTACGCGGAGACTTCAAGGTATATTTGCTAGCGGCCACACACCTCGGAGTCCCCCCTCTCTATCCTTATTATGTTGTTTTCCTTATTCTATTTAGACTCCGATGTATAGGGACACTTAGTATTTCTCTAAGAAGCTTGTGACTTATTTTTATCGGATTTTGAGAGTTGTAACTATTTTGAATTACAGTTTTTATTTATTTCAAATGTTGAGATTTGAGTTTCAACCTTAGATTCTGTTATTCCGCATAATTGATAGGCTTACCTAGTCTTAGAGACTAGGTTCCATCACGACATCCTACAGAGGAAATTTGGGGTCGTGATAAGTTAGTATCAGAGCTCTAGGTTCATAGGTGTTATGATTCACAAGCAGGTTTAGTAAAGTCTCGTAGATCGGTACGGAGACGTCTGTACTTATCTTCGGGAGGCTACAGAACTGTTAGAAAAAGGTTCACTTCTTTGATTCCTTATCATGCGCATTTGTTGACTTTGAAATTCTAAACCATTGTTTTTCTATTCTCTCACAGATGGTGAGGACATGCATAACTAGATCTGATGATCAGACACTCGTGCCCCCTGTTAAAGTTTCAAGAGGCCGGGGCCGGCACAGAGGCTAGGGTAGAGGCCGAGGAAGACCACGTGGTGCATCCAGAGCACATGCACGAGCTACCACAGAGGAGCCACCAGTAGCTCCAGTTGGAGAGCAGGCACCTGAGATACCCGTTACTACTCTTGCACTTTTGGAGACTCTTGCCCAGTTTTTGAGCATGTTTGGCACTCTAGCTCAGGCAGGGTTGATTCTACTTGCTCCTGCCATATCTTAAGTCGGGGGAGGAGCACAGACTCCCGCCGCCCGTACCCTAGAGCCACGGGCCCAGGTCGACCATGCCCCAAAGGTTATACTAGTGCAGCCAGTTGTCCCAGTTCAGCCGAAGGTTAGGGAAGCAGTTTCTGAGGTGGAGAAGCTCAGGATCGAGAGGTACAAGAAGTACCACCCTCCCACTTTCAGCGGGTTGGCTTCAGAGGATACTCATGATTTTCTTGAGAAATGTCACTGTATCCTCTGTACCATGGATATTGTGGATTCTAGTGGAGTTGATTTTACTACATTCTAGCTTAAGGGAGTGGCGTATAAGTGGTGGCGAGCATATGAGTTGGGGAGTCTGTCAGAGGTAGTGTCACTCACTTGGGTTCAGTTCTCTGACATGTTCTTGGGAGGGTTTTTTCCCTAGAGTTTTTGAGATGCATGGCGCACAGAGTTTGAGTAGTTGCGCCAGGGCTCTATGACAATATCAGAGTATGTAGTTTGGTTCAGTGTTTTATCCAGGCATGCACCTGCCTTGGTTGCTACTGTCAGAAAGAGTGTCCGTCGATTTATTGAGGGTCTCCACATTAGTATCAGATTCAGTATGGTCCCAGAGCTGGAGATAGACATCCCATACCAATAGGTGGTGGCAATCGCTAGGAGATTGGAGGGTAAGCGAACCCGAGAGAGAGAAGAGAGGGAAGCTAAGAGACCTCGGGATTCTGGAACGTATAATAGTTCTCGTGCCCCAGATGCAACCCGTCATGGTAGAGACTATGTGAGTCGTCCTATTCATTCATCACTTCCAACTTCCAGTGGTATTCCGGCTACTCTCAAACCTCATGTTCCCTATTATGCACCGCCAATGTCTACTGTACCTCCTACACGGGGTGCTTTCAGCAGTCAGTCTAGCCGATCATGCCTAAGCCAGTCCCAACAGCCAAGTCCTCCGAGGGATTGTTTTGAGTGTGGTGACACTAGTCATATGGTGAGGGATTGCCTCGGATTTAGGAGGGGTGCACCTCCACAGATTTTGCAGGCCCCACCTATTCCACAGGGCCCTCAGGTTTCTAAGGCCATGATTACTGCACCAATTGCCATTCCACCTGCACAGCCAGCTAGAGGTGGAGGTCAGACAGGTAAAGGTCGCCCTAGAGGGGGAGGCCAGGCCAAATATTATGCCCTTCCTGCTAGGACAGAGGCAATTGCATCCGATTCTGTTATCACATGTATTGTTCTACTCTATCATAGCGATGCATTAGTCTTATTTGATCCAGGATCCACTTATTCCTATGTGTCTTCTTATTTTGCCCCATATTTGGGCGTATCCTGTGATTCTTTGAGTTCTTCTGTTTATGTATCTACACCCGTGGGTGATTCTATTATTATTGACCGCGCATATCTATTGTGTTTGATTGTTATCAGTGGTTTTGAGACCAGAACTGATTTATTATTGCTCATCATGGTAGATTTCGATATTATTTTAGGCATGGACTGGTTGTCTCCCTATTACACTATCCTTGATTGTTACGCCAAGATGGTAACGTTGGCTATGCCAGGTCTACCGCGGCTAGAATGGAGAGGTACCTTAGATTGTGTTTCTAGAAGGGTTGTTTCATTTCTTAAGACTCAACGAATAGTTGAGAAAGGGTGTGATGCGTATCTGGCCTATGTGAGAGATGTTAGTGTTGATACTCCTACCGTCGAGTCAGTTCCAGTAGTGAGGGATTATTTAGATGTATTCCCGGTGGATCTTCCGGGCATGCTGCCCGACAGAGATATTAATTTTACCATTGATTTATTACCGGGCACTCAGTCCATCTTTATTCCACCATATCGTATGGCCCCAATAGAGTTGAAAGAGTTAAAGGAATAATTGCAAGAGTTGCTCTATAAGGGATTCATTTGGCCTCGTGTGTCGCCTTAGGGTGCCCTTGTCTTATTTGTGAAGGAGAAGGATGGTTATATACGGATATGTATTGATTACCTCCAGCTGAACAAGGTTACAGTGAAGAATATGTATCCATTTCCACGTATTGATGACCTATTTGATCAGCTTCAGTTTGCCAGAGTGTTCTCTAAGATCGACTTGCGTTCAGGCTATCATTAGTTGACGATTCAGGAGCCAGATATCCTGAAGACTACTTTTCTGGACTCGGTATGGTCATTATGAATACCTTGTAATATCATTTGGGTTGACCAACGCCCCAACATCATTTATGCATTTGATGAACAATGTATTTTAGTCCTATCTTGACTCATTCATCATCGTGTTTATTGACGACATTCTGGTGTACTCACGGAGATGGGAGGATCATGAGCAACACATGAGGACTGTACTTCAGACGTTGAGAGAACAGAAGTTGTATGCAAAATTTTCAAAGTGTGAATTCTGGCTTGATTCAGTGGGAGTTTTGGGTCATGTAGTGTCGAACAAGGGTATTAAGGTAGATTCAAAGAAAATTAAAGTAGTGCAGAGTTGGCCCAGACCGTCATCAGCTACTGAGATCTGGAGTTTCTTTGGTTTGGCAGGGTATTATCGCCGATTTGTAGAAGGTTTCTCTTCTATTGCTACACCTATGACTAAATTGACCCAGAAGGGTACTCCGTTTAGGTGGACCGAGGAATGTGAGGAAAGTTTTCAAAATCTCAAGACAACTTTGACTACAACACAGTATTGGTGTTGCCTACCAGTTCAAGGTCTTATACTATGTATTGTGATGTGTCACGTATTGGTCTCGGTGCAATATTGATTGAAGACGGTAGGGTGATTGCCTATGCATCCAAATAGTTAAGGGTACATGAGAAGAATTATCCGGTCCACGACCTTGAGTAAGCGGCTATTGCTCATGCCTTGAAGATCTGGCGGCACTACTTGTATGGTGTCCCTTGTGAGGTCTACACCGATCACCGGAGTCTACAACATCTGTTTAAACAGAAGGATCCTAACTTGTGGTAGCAAAGGTGGTTGGAGTTGCTTAAGGATTATGATATCACCATTCTCTATCATCCTAGGAAGGCCAATGTGGTGGCCGATGCCTTGAGTCGTAAGGCGGAGAGTTTGTGCAGCTTAACATATCTATTGGTAGCAAAGAGGCCTTTAGCCTTGGATATTCAGGCCTTGGCCAACCAGTTTGTTAGATTGGATATTTCTGAGCTGAGCCGAGTTTTGGGTTGTGTGTTTTCTCAGTCTTCTCTTTATGATCGTATTAGAGAGTGTTAGTATGCTGACCCCCATCTGCTCTTCCTTAAGGACACGGTTCAGCAAGGTGATGCCAAGGAAGTCACTATTGGGGATGATGATGTATTACGGATGCAGGGCAGGTTGTGTGTGCCCAATGTAGATGGATTACGTGGGTTAATTCTCCAGGAGGCTCACAGTTCGTGGTAATCCATTCATCCATGTGCCGCGAAGATGTATCAGGACATGAGGCAACATTATTTGTGGAGGCGGATGAAAAAAGACATAGTGGATATATGTAGCTCAGTGCCTAAATTGTCAGCAGGTGAAGTATGAGCATCAGCGACCGGGTGGATTGCTTCAGAAGTTAGAGATTCCAGAATGAAAATAGGAGCGAATCACTATGGATTTTGTTGTTGGGCTCCCACAGACTCAGAGGAAGTTCGATGCAGTTTGGATGATTGTGGATAGATTGGCCAAGCCAGCTCATTTCATTCATGTGGTTACTACTTACTCTTCAGAGCAGCTAGCTCAGGTTTACATTCGCGAAATTGTCAGGCTTCATGGCGTACCGGTATCTTTCATCTCTGACCAGGGTACTCAGTTTACATCACGGTTCTGGAGAGCGGTGCAACGTGAGTTGGGTACTCGTGTGGATTTGAGTATAGCATTTCACCCTCAAACGGACGGACAGTCTGAGCGCACTATTCAAATATTGGAGGATATGCTTCGTGCGTGTGTGATGGATTTTGGGGGGGTGCTTGGGATCAATTCTTGCCACTTATGGAGTTTGCCTACAACAACAATTATCAGTCAAGCATTCAGATAGAACCGCATGAGGCTTTGTATGGTAAGCGGTGCCGGTCTCAAGTGGGTTTGTTCGAGCCGGGTGAGGCTAGGCTATTGGGTACACACCTGGTTCAGGATGCTTTGAAAAAGGTTAAATTGATACAGGATCAACTTCGTACGACCTAATATAGATAGAAGAGTTATGCGGATCGGAAGGTTCGTGATGTTGCATTCATGGTTGGTGAGCGGGTCTTGCTTCATTTTTTGCCCATGAAGGGTGTTATGAGATTCGAGAAAAAGGAAAAATGGAGCCCTAGGTATATCTGGCCTTTTGAGATTCTTGAGAGAATAGGAGAAGTGGGTTACAAACTTGCACTACCACCTAGTCTCAATGCAGTTTATCGAGTGTTCAATGCTCCAGAAGTATCACGACGATCCATCTCATGTGTTAGACTTCAGCTCAGTCTAGTTGGACAAGGATCTATCTCATGTTGAGGAGACCAATGGCCATTTTGGAGAGACAAGTTAGAAAGTTGAGATCGAAGAGGATTGCATTAGTAAAAGTACAGTGGAGGGGTCAACCGGCTGTGGAGGCGACTTGGGAGACCAAGCATGATATACGTAGCTGTTATCCTCATCTTTTCACCACTTCAGGTATGTCTCTATACTCATTCGAGGATGAACATTTGTTTAAGAGGGGGAGGATGTAACGACCCAGCCGGTTGTTTTGAGAGTTGTATTCCCATTCCCCTATTTACTGTTTATTTTATACTTTATAGCTATTATATGACTTGCCGGGGTAGTCGGTTTGGGTCCAGGATAGTCAAGGATGAAAACTTAAGTTGAAAAGGTTGAACATGTGTTGACTTATGTGTAAACGACCCCAGAATAGAGTTTTGATGATTCCCATAACTCCGTATGGTGCTTTTTGACTTAGGAGCGTGTTCGAAAAATTATTTGGAAGTCCATAGTTAAATTAGGCTTGAAAATATTTAGAAGTTTAACCGGGGAGTTGATTTTTTGATATCGGGGTCAAAATTCAATTCTAGAAATTGGTATAGGTTAGTTATGTCATTTGTGACTTGTGTACAAAATTTGAGGTCAATCGGACTTGATTTTGTAGGCTTTGGCATCGAATGTAGAAATTGGAATTCCTTAGTTTCATTAAGCTTGAATTGGGGTGTGATTCATGTTTTAGTGTTGTTTGATGTGGGGTAAGTTTCAGATGGTTAATGGATCGATTTTGGACTTGGTGTTTTGCTGAAGTTTTTCTGGTGCACCTGTCTGGTTTCCTTCTACGCAATCGCGTACGAAGGTCCACGATTGCGTGAGAAGGTCTGCGATCGCGTAGGCATAGCTGAGCAGTGGAGGATTTATGATATGCGATCACGTAGGGAGTACCGCGATCGCGTAGCTAAGAAGAGGGAATGCATCACGAAGGCGTGGACCATGGCGTGTTCGCTAAGAGGAAAGGAGGTAGGAGTTGAGGAACGCATTTTTCTTCTTGATCGCGTGTAGAGGGTCGCGATCGCGTAGGTCTGAGGAGGCAGTGGTTCGCGTTCGCAGGTGTAGTGACACGTTCGTATAGGGTTATTTCGGGCAGTGAAAATTTGTGCTTCACGATCGCGGGTATTGGTCCGCAATCGTATAGAAAAAATGACTTTGCAGAGAGTTTAAGTTCTGAAAATGGTCCATTTTTAACGATTTGGAGCTCGGGGAGAGGCGATTTGCGGGATATTTTCAAGTAAAACAACGGGGTAAGAATTCGTAACTCAATTTTGGTCAAATTACCCGAGGTTAGGCTTGAAACTTACTGGGTACCGTTGTGGTGTACTCATACTACACTTTTTCACACCGTTTTATGCAGATCCAGGTACTTCGAACCAGATCAGGTATCAATGAGCTGGTCTGTACGTGGAGACTTCAAGGTATATCTGCTAGAATCCGCAGACCTCGGAGTCCCCCCTATCCTTATTATGTTGTTTTCCTTATTCTCTTTAGACTCTGATATATAAAGGCGCTTAGTATTTCTCTAAGATGCTTGTGACTTATTTCTACCGGGTTTTGGGAGTTGTAACTATTTTGAATTGCAGTTTTTATTTATTTCGTATGTAGAGATTTGAGTTTGAGTCTTAGATTCTGTTATTCTGCATAATTGATAGGCTTACCTAGTCTTAGAGACTAGTTACCATCACGACATCTTACAGAAAAAATTTGGGGTCGTGACAGAACGGGTAGGATAGATATAGGAAATGGTGGTTAACCCTCCTAAGCACTTTAACACGTCAAGTAATCGCTTCAACCGCAACTTTCTTTAAACCCATTTCAATTTAACAACAATATCAACCCCAAAACATTCCCTCTCTCTTTAAACACTACCTCAATTTGCATTCCACTAGCAAGAACTAGGCAATGGCACATGATTCCATTAGGAGGGCTATATTCCAACTTTCAATCAAAGCAAGTAAGGGGTTAGACCACAAATTTAATGCACAAGGCACAACAGTTAGCACAAGAGTCAAGAAAATGAGCCTAAGCTCCACAAAAAACTATTCTACTTTTCAAAGCAAAAATAGTTCTCAATACTCACGGGGACAGTTATAATCCACATGCTCAGGTCTAACTCTGTCGGTATCAAACAAGTCACTGAATGTGCTAAATTTAGTTTGAGTCTTTATATCCTACACTACTCTATAAATAAATAAAAAATTATACCCGGTTAAAAAAAATTCATCCCTTGAAAAAGAACTGATGGCCAAAGAAAACCCAAGGGGGATTATTTCATAATAGATTAAACTTCAAACTAACTACTCAAAAAAATAAAATGTTTTTGTTTTTTTCTTTATTTTTTTGTCAACTTCCTAATACTAACACTACTTCCTAGTATCAAATGAAAATCTTTTTGTCTTTTTCCAAGGACCTTAATCCCTCGAGAAAACTGTCCAGGTAGTCCGTCGTCTATATATATATATATATATATATATATATATGTGTGTGTGTGTGTGTGTGTGTGTGTGTGTGTGTGTGTGTGTGTGTGTGTGTTTGATAAATCTATTTACCAATAGACACCAAGAGACTAAGAGTTACTACTTATAGACGAATTTACTAACTATTACAGGCCATTAATTCAGTGAATATTACAACCCCAAAAGTATCAAAAACAAGAAATATTATAATAGTTAAGTACATTCATCCACACAAAAAAATGAATAACCCCCACCCCACACTTAGAACTGTGCGTTGTCCCCAATGCACAAAAATTAAGTAGAGTAGGGTGAGAAGAAACTCCCTCAAGTCTATGTAGAGGGATCCTACGTGGTCCGTGGAGGAGCATCAGAGACAGTGGCAACAACCGAATGAGTACTCTAAGCATCCATGTCATCTATCATGGCCCCATATGGAATAACAATATCATACTCACGAATAAGGGGTTCGGGCACAGTCCTATCATCACCAGATGGAGCTGAGTCTGTAGCATGAGGTACGGCGGCCTCTGTGGCATGATGGATGGAGACCCCGGGACTATAGGAGGAGCACATATGGATGGTCCAGCAACGGATGGTGCAAGTAACTGTGAGATATCTATATCTATACGTTGGACCAAAGCATAGAGGAGTAGTGATACCTCCCTCATCATCGTAGCTTGCTCAGCTTGGACTCGGCTTAGATCTTCCCGAGTCTGAATCAACTCACCTCTAGTAGCACTCAATGCTGCACGAGTCTCGATCAACTCAGCCATGTTCTCTTGCATATCAACTCTCATATGCTCAAACAACTATTGAATAGTGAACTTAGAGGCCCTCTCCCTGTTCGGCTCTAGTATATAAGTAACATCATATGGTTCAGGAGCTTTAGCCTTGATGTCATCATTCTCCTTGTCCCATAGCACTCCCATCTCTGTCAAATAAGCCAATAAGGTATTCATAAAGAACAACCTCCACTTGTAGTTCATCCTAGTGCACTGCATCTGGTCGTTCATAATGTCTCCCAAGTTGAGTGGGATCCCTTCAAATAAAGAATACAACACAATGCTTGGTATCGAGGGACATTAGTTTTGTGTTGGTACAACATCAAGTGGTTGCATATGAAATTCAGAACCACACATGCAAATGCGCTCATGAATTCTTTGGCTAGAGAATGGTACTCTACACTCCCATGCTCCCAATTTGCATATTTCCTGGTAGGGCATAGGACAGACAGAATATGTGAGTAATCAGGCTCTTTGCATATAAAGTCATACATGTCAGTTGGTGTGTGTGGCACCCCTAAGAACTTGTTCAGAGATTCAACTGAGACATTGATATCCACCCCTCGTACTCTCACAATGCTTCCTAGAGAATGGTACTCTACACTCCCATGCTCCCAATTTGCATATTTTCTGGTAGGGCATAGGACAGACTGAATATGTGAGTAATCAGGCTCTTTGCATATATAGTCATACATGTCCGTTGGTGTGTGTGGCACCCCTAAGAACTTGTTCAGAGCTTCAACTGAGACATTGATATCCTCTCCTCATACTCTCACAATGCTTCCCAGTGAGTGATGCCAATTGGCATAAATCTCTCTAACAATAGTAAGTTTGGCCTTGCCGTGGCCCTTCAAGATAGGTCCCCATTGTTGCACCTCTCGAATTGATCTTAGAAGATCTGGATAATTTTTGTGTGATCCAATGTTGATTGGATTTTCTGGAATATATTTCTTTGATTCCAGGATCTTTTCATAAGCTCAGAATGATTTTTTTCACTAACAAAATTCTTTTCCCAAGCAGCTCATAATTCAAATCAGACTCGGACTCCAATTCTGAGGTAGCCTTCTGCTTCCCTTTATATTTTGGATCGCCCTGCTTGGTGGATTTGGTCTAGTACGACACTGATTCTCTAAACTCTATCCCCTTGTTTGGCGGATTTACTAATGTATTTGTGGTACCCCTTTTTATAGTCCTCCTCACTAATGGTTCCTCTTCTTCTTGCTCTCATTCATCAATTAACTGTCTAGTCGGCAATGCCTTTGCTTTTTCAGTCTACTTTTTTTTGTTCTGTGGGTTCGGAGCACCTGTTGACTTTCGGGAGGCTTTTTGGCGGTTTCTTGTCATTATCTCTTTTTAGTTGCTTGGACGTTTTGCTTGTTGCTGCCATTGTGAACCTATGTACCTGAATAACAAAGGGGTCAACAATTAGTTCTCAAAATAGTGAAGTTTCAGATATGAACCATCTGTGCAAAAGTGTGCACTACCAAACATTCGTATGCTTATGCCATTCAGTACTTCATTCAAACATAGCCCCTGGCTTTCAGCAGGGATCAATTAATTGGTACTACATTCAAATACAGAAGTGAGCAATGCACTTATAGACATCAGTATGCACAAGAAGAGATTGATTCGAGTGGTTCTCACACGAACCGCAACAACTTGCTCAGCTATATGACTCGCAATCCTACACTTCGTCTCAGAATATACCACTATGCATAACATACACATAATGCTACTGCAAGAGCCATGTACATTATATTACAGCAGTTGAGCACTTGAATTGCATTTAATTCAGCCCGGAACTTGGTTTCTCGGAAGTTTAATGTCCATCAGATGCCTCAAAATGAAAGGTGAAAAAGTGGTGAGCAGCCGTATCACTTACACTCTAAAACGGTTGTACACAATCGCTCAAACGACCCCACACTTATTCACTAGCATATACTAGTATCGCTCGGTTACTCAGACTTCGCCAGCACCTAAATTTACCTCACAGGCATTTAGTCGAACATGTGGTGTGCAACAGTTTTGCCCAGTGTTTTCTAACAGTTGGGCAATTCGAATACCCTCCCAAAAATAATGAGATGAATGGAATTGTAGTTATCATCTCACAAACATCACAACCAACAGAAACGACACCCCTAAGCCTCAATTTTATTTTTCCAGTTCCCCTTTTAGTTTCATGGGGAAAGATCAATCTAATTAAACCTAACCTAGGGGACTCGGGGTGGGGATGCTGCTGATACCAGCAAAATAGAGAAGATATGAGTATTGAGAGAGTGAAGAAGATGAAGGCATTACCTGAGCGTTTGATCAATTCGAGCAGCAGCAATGAGATGAGGTGTGCGAGGAAGTGTGTTTAAGTTGACAGGGACCATGTGATGTTGGGGTTATTAGGTGTTAAGTGTAGTAAAAATATATCACTTACCTGTTGTGCGCTGAAGGGGATGCGACGCGCTAAATTAGTTTCCAAAATTCTTGAAGGGAGGCGACCTTGGTCGTGATGGCCAGTATTCATTGCCTTGTGTAGTTTATTTCAAAATTTTGGGTGCTAAGGGGGATGCGACACTTCCACTCTGTTTTCCCATACCTGGAACTTTTTTTGTTTAAATAAACACATACAAGAGTTAACTCCTACAAAATAAAAATTAAGTAACTCCTAAAAAAAATTCAAGAATACAAAACGAATGGGAAAAATATGTAAACGACGAAAAACAAAAGAAAATTATTGGGTTACCTCCCAAGAAGCGTCTGATTTAGCATCGCGGCAAGACGCAGCATGATTTTCAAGTGTCAGTCATGTCC
The DNA here is from genome assembly GCA_000715115.1 of Nicotiana otophora. NCBI lineage: Eukaryota > Viridiplantae > Streptophyta > Magnoliopsida > Solanales > Solanaceae > Nicotiana > Nicotiana otophora. The sequence continues at coordinate 22,088 of AWOL01S0063906.1, forward strand.
ATCGATGTCACAACCCAATTTCAACTATAGGTCGTGATGGCGCCCAACACCATAGCTAGGCAAGCAACTAATAAATTAGACATATATCGTTAAAATTTGAATCCAAGAAGAAAAGAAAATATAAGACACCAAATTCTATCAATGTGTGTGCCAAGACCTGGTGTCACGATGGATGAGCATCTAGTATATTATATAAAGCCTCTACTACTATCTGCAATAAAAATAGATAGAATAAAAAAAATACAAGGAGAGACACCGGTAGCTGCAGAACGGCTCAGAAAGGCAGCTCACCACTATGCCCCTAGATAACGTGGGTGTAAGATGATAGGTCCCCCACCAGTACTTGCCTCAGGTTCTGCACAAAAAGTGCAGCAAGTGTAGTATGAGTAATAAATTACACATACTACAATTTTACCTGTAGGTCGTGATGGTGCCCAACACTATAGCTAGGCAAGCCAACTAATAAATTAAATATACATCGTTAAAATTTGAATCCAAGAAAAATAAATATAAGACACCAAATTCTACCAATGTGTGTGCAAGACCTGGTGTCACAAGTGTATGAGCATCTAATAGATTATACAAAGCCTCTACTACTGTCTGAAAAAAACAGACAGAATGAAAAAAATACAAGGAGAGACACTGGTAGCTGCAGAACGGCTCAGAAAGGCAGCTCACCACTATGCCCTTGGATAACGTTGGTGTAAGACGATAGGTCCCCCACTAGTACTTGTCTCAGGTCCTGCACAAAAAGTGTAGGAAGTATAGTATGAGTACGTAAACAACGTGTACCCAGTAAGTATCAAGCCTAATCTCGAGGTGGTAGAGACGAGATGGCCGACTTTGACACTCACTGTGGGTCAATAATAATAATTGAAATAAAACTAGAATATCTAAATCAGTATGATTCACAGAATTTACAATAATTTATTTAACCAGCAAAAATAATCAAATTCTTTACAAGACAACAATTCTCAATATATTAATTAAATTCCTCCAATTCAAATAATTTTTAATTTATCAATTAATCTCATTTACAGGAATAACCAATAATTCTTTAGCAAGCAGAAATAATAATTCTTTAAATTCCAAGGATTCTCCAATTTATCAGTTAGCTTCGCAAGCTGAAATAAACTATCAAAGTGTCGTGTAATTATTATTATTAAGTACGATTTCTGCCGAGGTCGTACGACCCGATCTAGAGTTTCGTGTACACTGCCGAGGGACGTGCGACACGATCCATAGATGAATATATCCTGCCGAGGCGTTCGGCCCGCTCCACAAGAAAGGAGGACATTTTCTTATGTACCTCCTAAAGGAGAGTGTATTTATTATAAGATAAATTTGGGAGGAAGAACAATTTCTCTTAACAATTAATTAATTTAAACAGAAAATCAAGCATATGAGATTTCCAATCTTTAATATTTTTATCAAACAAATTCACAATATATTCATATATATCAATTAATATTAATTAAACAAAGAATATAATTTACACAAGTAATTCATGTTTTGAGTCCTAAACTACCGGACTTTAGCATTGATAGTAGCTACGCACGGACTCTCGTCACCTCGTGCGTACGTAGACCCCGCAATTATCAACAATTATTTAATTTAATTACCTATGAGGTAATTTCCCCCTCACAAGATTAGATAAGAGACTTACCTCGATTTGTTTCAATTTAATCTACTAGAAGGCCTTTTCCACGATTATCCAACTCTGTCTCGCTCGAATCTAGCCGAAATAATTTGATATAATCACTAACAATTATAGGAATCAATTCTATAAGAAAATACTACATTTTCAATAAAAATTTCGAAATTAATTAAAAATTCGTCTGTTGGGCCCACGTCTCGGTATCCGACGAAAGTTATGAAATATGAACGCCCACTCATCCACGATTCTACCCATACCAAAATCACTAAATTCCGATAACAATTCGGCCCTCAAATCTATCCAAGAGAGTTTTCAATCTTTTCCAACTTAATTCACCAATTAAATGATACAAAACAGTGATGGATTCGGGTAATTTAACCAATATTGAGTTAAGAACACTTACCCCGTTGTATTCTCTAAAAAGCTCCCAAATATCGCCTAAATCCGAGCTACAAATCATTAAAAATGGAAAATGGGACGAAGTCCCATTTTCAGAACTTAAACTCTCTACCTAGTGATTTCTAATACGTGATCGCGAACCTCCTCACGCGATCGCGAAGCACAGTCTCCACAAGCCTATACAATCGTGAGTCTCCTCACGCGATCGTGAAGCATTAAGTGCGTGGTCAGCTTCTGCTTCGTTTCCTCTTCGCGAACGCGGCCTTAGCCACGCGTTCGCATAGCACAACTGAATCCAACCTATGCGATCGCGGACTTGGCCACGCGATCGCGTAGCACAGTCTCCACAAGCCTATACAATCGTGAGTCTCCTCACGCGATCGTGAAGCATTAAGTGCGTGGTCAGCTTCTGCTTCGTTTCCTCTTCGCGAACGCGGCCTTAGCCACGCGTTCGCATAGCACAACTGAATCCAACCTATGCGATCGCGGACTTGGCCACGCGATCGCGTAGAACAAATTCTCAGCTGCCCAAATTAAGCCTACGCGATCGCAACCCCATTCTCACGATCGCGTAGAACAAAGCCACCTCTGTCTAAATTACTCTACACGATCGCAGACCAACCTACGCGATCGCGTATAAGGAAATCAGAAGAAGATACCAGTAGCTATCACCAGTCTCCCAAAGGACAAAAGTGATCTGTTAGTCGTTTGAAACTCACCTGAGCCCCCGGGACCTCAACCAATTATATCAAAAAGTCCTAAGACATCATACAAACTTATTTGAAATCACAAATCACATAAAACGACGCTAAAACCACGAATTATTTTCCAATTTAAGTTTAATAAAACTTAAAATTTCCAACTTCTATCTTCGATGTCGAAACCTATCAAATCAAGTCTGTTTGACCTCAAATTTTTCACACAAGTCATAAATGACATAACAGAGTTATAAAAATTTTTGGAACTGGATTCCGACTCCGATATCAAAAAGTCAACTCCCCGATCAAACTTCCAAACTCAAATTCCTATTTTAGCCATTTTAAGCCTAATTTAACTACGAACTTCCAAATAAAATTTCGAACACGCTCCTAAGTCCAAAATCACCATACGGAGCTGTTGGAAATGTCAAAATTCTATTTCGGGGTCCTTTTCTCAAAATGTTGACCGAAGTCAAACTTGCCCTTTTAAAGCCAACTTAAGGAACCAAGTGTTCCGGTTTCGACCAAACACTTCCAAATCCCGAACCAACTATCCCCACAAGTCATAAATCATTAAAAGCATATACGGAAAGTTTTATTTTAGACAACGGGGTTCTAAAAGTCAAAATGACCGGTTGGGTCATCACAATCGAGGTCTTATGACGTACAATGTCACCACCCCAATAATATTTTACTCTCTGCCCATTTACCAAGAATGTACCACCTGAACTTGTATCCCGCAATTCCACTGCTCCATGAGGCTTCACACTAACCACTTCAAAAGGACCCGCCCATCGTGATTTAAGCTTTTCGGGGAAAAGCTTCAACCTCGAATTAAACAAGAGAACTTATTGACCTGGCTCAAGCTCGTGATGTTGGATGTGCTTATCATGCCACCTCTTGGTCTTTGATTTTTACAATTTGGCATTTTCATACTTGTGCAATCGAAACTCATCAAGTTCATTGAGCTGTAGCAACCTCTTCTCTCCGGCTAAGTCCATATCCATATTTAGCTTTTTAATCGCCCAATAGGATTTATGTTCAAGCTCGACGGGCAAGTGGCCCGCCTTCCCATAAACCAACTTATACGGAGATATTCCAATGTGGGTCTTGTATGCATTTCGATACGCCCATAATGCGTCGTCAAGATTTTCGGCCCAGTCCTTCCTATTTCCACTTACTGTTTTCTACATATTCTACCTCACTTATTTGTTTAACACTTCCACTTGACCACTCGTTTGGGGGTGATTGGCGGTGGCAACCTTGTGCTTAACTCAATACTTTGTTAGAACATTATTCAACAATTTGTTCCATAAGTGAGTTCCTCTGTCACTTATCAGCATCCTTGGTGTCCCAAAGCGTGTGAAGATGTGCTTCTTTATAAAGTTTACCATTACCTTAGCGTCATTAGTAGGAAGAGCAATGGACTCTATCCAGTTAGACACATAGTCGACTGCCACCAAGATGTACCTGTGACCATTAGAGTATGGGAATAGTTCCATGAAATCAATCCCCTAAACATAAAAGAGCTCTACTGCCAGAATATTTTGCAAAGACATCTCGTGCTTCTTCGTGATTGTTCCGGTTCTTTGGCACCTATCACACTTTTTAACAAAGGCGTGTGCATCCTTAAATAATTTTGGCCAATAGAAACCCAATTAAAGCACTTTTGGGCAGTTATGTCCCCACCATGGTGAACTCTATATGGAGAAGCATGAGAGTCATGCAATATCGCATTCATCTCCTCCTCAGGGACACACTTCGTACTAACTGATCTGCACACTGCTTATATAGGAATGGCTCATACCACAAGTAGAGCCTCACATTATGTAAAAATATTCTTCTATTATCAGGTGATAATTTAGGTGGCATCACCCCACTCTCAATAAAATTCATGTAGTCTGCATACCACAGGGCTTTACTTGATGTGATTGCCAATAACTGCTTATCCCGAAATGTTTCCTTAATTTAACCTCCCTCAACCACATGGTTCCGATTTTCTAATCTGGATAAGTGATCAGCCACTTGATTCTCTGTTCATTTTCGATCTCGGATCTCCAAGTCAAATTCTTGCAAAACCAGGACCTAACGAATCAACCTCGACTTAGCATCTTTCTTTTCAAACAAATACCCGATAGCTGAATGATCGGTGTAGACGATAACTTTGGTTCCCATTAGATAAGATCTGAACTTGTCAAATGCCCACACCCTGTAAGCAACTCTTTTTTAGTAACAATGTAGTTCTTCTGGGCTGGATTCAGAGTTTTGCTCGAGTAGTAAATGGAGTGAAAACTTTTCTCCCTCTTTTGCCCCAAAATAACTTTGATTGCGAAGTCACTCGCATAGCACATCAACTCAAATGGTTGCGCCCAATCCGGGGCAATGATAATTGGTACAGTCACCAATCTTCCTTTCAGCTCCTCAAATGATTTCAGACAAGCATCATCAAACTTGAAAGGGATATCTTTCTCAAGAAGCCTGCACAGAGGAGAAGAATTTTTTGAAAAATCTTTAATGAAATGACGATAAACACCTGCATGGCCCAAGAAGCTACGAATGCCCTTAACGGATGTTTGTGGGGGCAATTTTGCAAATGCCTCCACCTTTTCCTTGTCCACCTACAAACCAGTTTTGGACACCTTGTTCCCCAATACTATACTTTCTCGTACCATGAAATGACACTTTTCCTAGTTTAGCACCAAAGTTGTCTCTTCACACCTAGCAAGCACTTAAGTTCATTAAATAATTATCAAAAGAACACCCAAACATAGAAAAATCATCCATGAAAACTTCTACAAATATTTCAACCATGTCAGTAAAAATAGCCATCATACACCTTTTAAAAGTCGTAGGTGCATTACAAAGACCAAATGGCATTCTCTTGAATGCATTGGTGCCATAGGGACACGTAGATGTGGTCTTATCTTATTCATCTAGGGCTATAGAAATCTGATTATACCCCGAATAGCCATCCAGGAAACAATAGTATTCTTGTCCAACTAGTCTATCGAGCATTTAGTCAATAAAGGGGAGGGGAAGTGGTCCTTGCGGGTGGCATTATTTAATTTTCTATAATCTATGCAAATTCTCCACCCTGTCACAGTTCTTATGGGAATCAAGTCATTATTTTCATTAACCACTACAGTCATCCCCCCTTCTTTGGCACACATTGGACGGGACTTACCCATTTTCTATCAGAGATTGGAAATACAATACCTGTATCGAGCCGCTTAATCACTTCTTTTCTTACCACATCTTTTAAGATTGGATTTAGACGGCGCTGGTGCTTTACACTTGGCTTGTGTCCGTCCTCCATGAGGATTTTATGCATGCAGAAGGCTGGACTAATGCCTCTAATGGAAGACATCGTCCACCCAATGGCTCGTTTGTGCTCATGCAGTACTCTTAACAACTTTTCTTCTTGCAATTTATACAAGTCATAGGAAACAATAACAGGTATATTGTGAGAACCACCGAAATAAGCATATTTCGGGTGAGTGGGAAAGGGTTTAAGTTCCAATTTTGGAGCTTCTTCAATCGACGGCTTTGGAGGAGGCCCACTTGGCCTATTTAGGAGCTCAAATGGGTTTAATCCCTGCATGTAAGCACATGATGCAACTAGGATATGCATCATCTCCTCAACCTCATCACCAATCTCCAAGCTATCGAACGACATGAGTGCTTTCTCTAGAGAGTCGTCAAGATATACACTCGTATCAATAAGTTGCTCATCTACCTCCACAACAGATATCATAGAGAGCTCCTCATAATCGTGAGAAAGTTGGATCGCCTTGTAGACATTAAAAATTGCTTCCTTGTTTTCCACCCTCATAATTATTTTTATCTCTCACTTTAATAATTGCATCACCTGTAGCCAAGAGAGGCCATCCCAATATTATTGGAACTTTTTCATCAACCTTATAATCTAGGATAATGAAGTTATCTGGCAAGATGAATTTTCCAATTTGCAGCAACACATCTTCAGTCACTCCTTCAGGCAGGCTATGGCTCTATCCGCTAGTTGCAACATCACAGTGGTTGGTCTTGGAGCTCCCAGATCCACTTGCTTGAATAAGGACAAGGGCATCAGATTTATGCTCGCCCCAAATCATAAAGAGCACGACCCACGTCAATATTACCAATTCGTACAGGGATGGTGAAGCTGCCAGGGTCCTTAAGCTTTTGAGGAAGCTTGTTTTGGACCATCAATGTGCACTCCTCAGTAAGTGCGACTGTCTCGAATTCAGTCAATCTCCCCTTGTGAGCCACTATATCTTTGATGTACTTAGCATATTTTGGAATTTCACGGAGTACATCCACCAATGGAATATTTAATTGAACTTGGCTCAATATAGAGAGAAATTTGTTAAACATGCGATCATCATTCTTCTTCTGTAACCTTTGGGGGAAATGTGGTTGTTGTCTTGCAACACTCACTGGCTCTGAACTTGCATCATATTTCTTTGGCTCGGGTGTTGCCTTAGGAATCAACTCCCCCCGGGTGTAGGCTTATCTCTTCTTTCCTTTGACGCTTCTTCCAATTCCCTCCCGTTTCTGAGTATGACTGCATTAACTTAAGGGTTCTTCTCTGTATCACTTGGAAGAGCGCCCACAAGCCTGTTATTTTGATTTGATGCTAACTGCCCAACTTGCCTCTCAAGGTTTCTGAAATCGGTCCTGAGTTATTGATTGTCAAGCAACAACTTGTTCAACAACTTGTTCAACAAGTCATTCGTTCTCTCCTCTACTTGCTGGGGTAGCTTCTAAGGTTGATTAAAATTTTCTTTGGGCCCTATAATGATTCTGACTCGGCTGATTTCCAGCCCAGGAGAAGTTAGGATGATTCTTTCAATTTGGATTGTAGGTGTTCCCATATTGTGCATGCTGATTTATCGGACCTCTGCTCTGTTGCCCCACATAGTAGATAGATTCAGGATTATTGGGGCACATGTCACTCGTGTGACTGTCACCACATAATTCACAGCAAGTAGACATTTGTTGTACATATTACCTCTGTTGTGTTTGGTGCATTATCATTTTATTCATCTGATTTGCCAATTTTGCTATAGTTGCTCTCATGACTGAGAAGTCATCAAGCTCAATTACACCGGTTGCCACCTATTTAAGTGCTCTTCGTGATTCCTTATCTCCTTGCCAATTATGATCATTAGTAGTGAAGTTGTTTAGCAGGAGCTGGATTTCACAATATGGTCTCACCATGCAATTACCCCCACAAGCTCAATCAAGATTCATCTTTGATGTCTCGTCTGACCCATGAACAAAAGTGTGCCCCAACACCTCATCAGTTTGACAGTGATGTGGGCAGTCTCTGAGTAGCTTCTTGTATCTTTCCCAAGATTGATTAAGTGTCTCTCCATTCCGTTGCTGGAACCCAAGAATCTGGCTCCTCAGCGACTTTGTCTTTTTAGTGGGAAAAAACTTAATTAAGAACTTTCTTGTTAAATCATCTGAAGTGTGGAGCGAGTTCGCGGGCTCCTTTTGCAACCATTCTTTGGCTTTCCCAAGTAGTGAAAAGGGGAAAAGTGTCAGCCTGACATAGTGCTTGGAAACATTAGGATAATTATAAGTATCCGTAATTTTCGGAAGTTCTGAATATGTCGTTGCGGGTCTTCATGAGATAGACCCACATATTGCCATATGGACTGAATCAACTGCACCATGTACTGTTTGAGTTCAAAGTGACCTGTAATATCAGGCTTCACAATAACCTGAGTCATATTAGTAAGATTGGGCCTTGCAGCTTCTACCACCGGAAGCTCTTCATTACCTGCCATCTCTATTGCCAGTGGTTGAACTACAATGTCCAACTCTCTTTCTATTCTAGTTCTAACTTCGACTTCCCTCCTCACTCTAAGTCCCCGGCAACGTCACCAAAAACTTATTACGATCAAACACGCACGCAAGTTTACGTGGTCGTCAAATAATAAAGTAGTGATTAGAGTATCGCTCCCACGAAGACTTATGATTAACTTTTGACTGATTCAACTCAAACAAACTATCTATTCAAGGGTTTTTTCTCAAAATGAGTAGGCAATTAATTAATAACTAAAGAAAGTATCAAACAGTTAAACTAGAGATCGACTAAAATATGTAGGCAATTGTGGATAATAATGAATAGGAGAGGATATTCCAAGGTCATAGGCTAGCGAACAATCTTGTTGCATTCTCGACTTAAACTGACTAATTGATTTATCTAGTTTGTTGATTGACAGGGTTAATGTTACTCGTAAGAATCTATCTAGTTCTTACTCGCCTATTCAAGTTAACTTAATGTCTATATGTCTATGGAACTAAGACTAACAAGAACACATTTACACTTCCTGTGTTTCCAATCAAGTAAGACAATTAGGTATATTTCTATCCTAATTGCGAATCCGTTCCGCGATGTCCGAGTTCAAGAATTTGCTCTAAATTGTATAAGCAATCTAAAATTCTCACTTTTGAGTGCAACTCCAGATTCGTAAATAGTATTCCACTGTTAGCTACTCAGTAAAATAATTAAAAAAAGATTTAAATAAACAACCCAATATGATAAAATCAAACTCGTCAATTGAAACTTCAAACGTCAACATTCATGTAGCATTCATGACCCCAGAACTAACGAGTTTAACCACGCATGCTCATGGTAGCAATATTAAGTATTTCCCAAGAATACATAAAATTCAATAAAAGAAGGAAAAAGTAAGAACTCAAGATGAATTCCGTAGTTTCTAAACTCTGTGATGCCTTTTCTCCTCTTCCCCGTGTGTTAGATGACCTACAAGAGATGTTTTTGGCTTATATATTGCATACAAAATTCGTGGGCCAAAGTTTTCTTTTTCCTAATTCGACTCAGCTTGAGGGATTGATGTTGTTCCTTCATCTCTGTTGTGCCCATGTGTGGATGCTAAGGCGGATGCCTCAGCCCGACTTCACTGCCAAGCGTGCACCAAATACTTTTTTTTTCTAGGTTGGATGCGACGCATCCACCTTCTTCTCCTATAGCTGAAGCACATTTTCTTTATATTTTTGTACTTTCAATATCCTAAATCATCACACACAACTCAATTAGTCATAAAATCAATAATTAACATATGTTGGACAGTTTAAAGATCAAATAACACCAAAAGTCAATTAAAACATGAGTCAAATAACATTATAACATATAGAAATATGCCCACGTAACATTACAAAGAGGAGAAGCGTACATTTTATACGTAACAAAGGAAAAAGACCAAATGCATATGCTGCGTAAGCTTAAGCAATTACCTATTGAAATTTGAACACCTAAACTCTTCTAAAGATGTATATATTGAACACATTTTGCTGACTTGGCATAGCATGTATTATTCACTCTCTTTGAGAGCGCTTGGTATCTCAGAAATGGTTGGTCCATTTTTCTTTTCTTTTTTCTCTTCTTTCTTTTCAGTGAATATAAATTAAATCTTTTTTAATTTATTAAAAATAACAATATTTTCTATGGCGTCGCCGACCACACTTGGCCCATCAATTACTTTCAAATCCAAGGGATTGCTTGGAAGATGACTTATATAATTTTCTATATACCACAACGACAAAGGAAGATTGGCTTTCTTACTAATATTCCAGGACATAATAAAACATTTGCTTATGAATCATACATCAATTATTAAGTCATCTACATGACGTCGTACAAATAACACGCTACAAATCAACAACGCCAATTAACGCATAGCCCAAAACACTAATAAAATTTGAGAAGATTATATTTATCATCTTATGGCCAAAGTTTATCTTCCTATTAATATTTTCACGAGAATAAACATAAAAACATAAATGTTGAAGAGGTACATATTAGTTCAATTATGCATACCTGTAACGACCCGATTTGTCATTTTAAGAATTAACGCCTCGTTCAGTGACTTAAGGTCTCGAGCAGCTTTGCAATATGTATTATGACCCGCGGGTGTGGTCGAGTTTGAATTACTGAAGATTCGAAATTAAATTAAAAGAACAATCCTTATGGTGATTATGGACTTAGAAGCGTGTCCGAAAAATTATTTGGAGGACTGTAGTGGAATTAGGCTTGAAATGGCGAAAGATGAATTCTTAGAAAGTTTGACAGGGGGGTTGACTTTTTGATATCGCGGTCGGAATCCGATTCTGGAAATTAGAAATCTTCGTTGTGCCATTTCTGACTTGTGTGCAAAATTTGAGATCATTCAGACGTGGTTTGGGAGGTTTCGGCGTCGTTTGTAGAATTCGAAAATTTTTAAATTCATTAGCTTGAATCCGTGTGTAATTCGTATTTTTAGTGTTGTTGAAGGTGATTTGAAGGTTCGACTAAGTTCGTATGATGTTATAGGACGCGTTGGTATGTTTGGTTGAGGTCCCGAGGGCCTCGGGTGTATTTCGGATAATTTTGGGCTACTTTAGTGGCTGATTTTCTGATATCTGGTGTTGTCCTTCGCGTTCGCGAAGAAGGATTTGGCTTCTGGGATTTTGTTCTTCGCGTTCGCGAAGGGACTCTCGCGTTCGCGAAGAAGGATTTGGCTTCTGGGATTTTGTTCTTCGCGTTCGCGAAGGGACTCTCGCGTTCGCGAAGAAGGATTTGGCTTCTGGGATTTTGTTCTTCGCGTTCGCGAAGGGACTCTCGCGTTCGCGAAGAAGGATTTGGCTTCTGGGATTTTGTTCTTCGCGTTCGCGAAGGGACTCTCGCGTTCGCGAAGAAGGATTTGGCTTCTGGGATTTTGTTCTTCGCGTTCGCGAAGGGACTCTCGCGTTCGCGAAGAAGGATTTGGCTTCTGGGATTTTGTTCTTCGCGTTCGCGAAGGGACTCTCGCGTTCGCGAAGAAGGAAATATCTGTTACAATAGTCTGACTTTGGAGGCTCATATCTCGCAATCTATAAGGAATTTAAAAATAATCTAAAAATAAAAGTTATAGCCCTTTGTGTCTAGTTTTCAGAAAGGTAAACCATTTGTGATTTGGATTTGTGTACCAAATGTTATAGTGGATAAACTACAGGCTGTCTGGGAAGAGTTTGGAAATCTTTGCTGCACATGGCTGACTTTGGAAGCTTATATCTCGCAATCTATAAGGAATGAGGAGATGAGCAACAAATGAAAGTTATAGCCCTTTGAGTCTAGTTTCCAGAAAGTTAAACTATTTATCATGTGATATTTTGTACAAAAGGTTATGACTATTATACTAGAGGCTGTCGGAGAAGAGTTTAAAAATGGTTGTTGGAGAATTTGTTCATCGCGAACGTGAGGGAAGGATCGCGAACGCGAAGAACAAATCCCTGGGCAGCAGAATAAAGTCAAAATTCGTCTCATTCTTCCATTTTTAGACCAAGAAAGCTCGGGTGAGATGGTGTTTCGAGAGGTTTTCAAGGAAAACATTGGCGTAAGAATTCCTAACTTGATTTTGGTTAAATTACATGAATCTATTGTTGTTTTTATCACTAAATTAGTGAATTGGGTTGAAAATATTAGAAATTCTCTAGACTTTGATTTAAGATTTGAAGGGCGATCCGTTATCGGAATTTAATAATTTTGGTATGGTTGAACTCGTATCGGAATAGATGTTCGAATTTCGTAAAAGTTTTGTTGGGTTCCGAGAGACGGGCCTCGCGCTGACTTTTTAGATTAAAAGTTTAAGTTGGTATTTTATTATCTGAAATTAGTTCCGATGAATTTTAATAAAGTGGTAGAATTAATTTGGATAGATTTGAGCTGTCCGAAGGTCAATTCAAGAAAGAAGGCGATTTTGGAATATCGACATAACTTCAATAAGGTAAGTGTCTTGCTTAACCTCGAGTGGGAGAATTACCCCTTATGCATCGAGTCTTATGTACCATTTATAAAATGTGAAAAGCCGTGTATGTGAGGTGACGAGTACGTACTCGGGCTTATATGTGCAAATATTATTGGTTTAAAGTTTTAGGCATTCTTATATATTAAATTAGATAATTGTTAGCATTAGTAAATCCTTGAATTATCACGCCTTGTTCCTTAATTGTCAAGTTTGTATTTAATATAATAATTTGGTGTTATTGTCACTTGGATTTTATGTGAATTTCGTGTGTTTGTTGACTTGATATTTCTTTTTGGAATTAAATTCATGATGGAATCCTTATCTGCAAACATTTAGTAAATAAGTTTAAATTGAGGAGTTAATATAATTATCAAGAATTTGGATTAATGAAGGTGTTTCCTTATATTGAGTATTTTTTACCTCTGTTGATTGTTTTGAGGCTTATTATATGTTATGTGGAGCCCTGGGCTATTTGTTGAGAAATTTATTGATTCTGCTACATATTTAGAATTTGGTTGTGGTCAGTGGAAAATTGTGATATGAACTGTTGTATCGTGTTGTGGTTTAAATACTCTCCTTGATGTTATTTATTCTTCATACCTTGCTTGTTAATAATATGCATGTGCTTGGTAAGAAAGAGTGTAAAGCACGAAGGGTAATGCCGTGCCATTTGAGAGTATAAAGCACGAAGGGTGATGCCGTGCCATTTGAGAATGTAAAGCACGAAGGGTGATGCCGTGCCATTTGAGAGTGTAAAGCATGAAGGGTGATGTCGTGCTATTTGAGAGTGTAAAGCACGAAGGGTGATGCCGTGCCATTTGAGAGTGTAAAGCACAAAGGGTGATGCCATGCCATTGAGAGTGTAAAGCATGAAGGGTAATGCCGTGCTATTTCATTTATATTATCAGGTGAGGACGAGAGTAAAAGCACAAAGGGTGATGCCGTGCACTTATTTTTATATTATCATATATTCATGGCACGAAGGGTGTTTCCGTGCAGGAGAAGACGAGAGACATACATTACATTGTGATATCGTTTTGTTGTGTATACATTCATGCCTTTATCTTGAGATGTTATCGCGTACCTGTGTTTTCTACGCAACTTGTACTCATTGTTGCTTCCTGTGTGCCTCCACTTTATTTCTTTTATTGTTATTGACATTTATCCCACCTAGTTGGTACTGTTATATGTATGCACGGTGAGAAAAATATAAATGCACGAAGGGTGATGCCATACAATTGATTTGATCTACATATATATATATTGGGTGAGAATGAGACAAGTGCACGAAGGTATTGCCGTGCCATTTGATGTGATATGTTGAATATATTTCGCACGCCAGGAAAGTTAAATGAGGTGTCACATGGTGACTTTTATTTGAAGAATTATATATATATATTTGAAGGTTATTTATTTGAAAGAATTATATTAGAAGAATATTTACTTGAAAGAATTATATATATTAGAAAGATATTTATTTGAAAGAATTATATTAGAAGAATATTTACTTGAAAGAATTATACTCGAAAGATATTTATGTGAAAGAATTTTAATGGAAGGATATTTATTTGAGGAAAGTATATTCGAAATATATTTATTGAAAAGGATTATATTCTAGAAACTTTTATTGAAAAACTTATAGGTAAAAGATATATATTTAAGAGACTTGATTAATTATTTGTACATATGTTTATTATTCGTTTGCGTAATATTTATGGTGTTCATGTTGCTTTGCTGTTTAAATAACTAGTTGATTGGTGTTGCTATTAATGCTATTTATTTTCTATTATTTTGTATCTCATATTACACAGGTTATTAGACTAGTGAGTGTCTTGATTGTACCTCGTCACTACTCCACTGAGGTTAGTCTTGATACTTACCGGGTATCGACCATGGTGTACTCATACTACACTTCTGCACATTTTTGTGCAGAGCCGGGTATTGGAGATATCGTACTTGGGCAGAGTAAAGCAGGATCGTAAGGATTCAAGGTAGATCTACTGGGTCGTCGCAGTCCCCTAGAGTCTTTTCATTTTATTGTACTGTTAATTTCTTATTCGATCAGTGCTGGATATTCGCTCCTCGAGATAATTCCATGTATTCAATTAGAGTTCGTGACTCAGTACTACTAGTCTTGGGAGGTTGTTATATTCATATTTATTCCGATGTTAGTTTCTATTTAAAACAAAATGGCTTGAATTGTAATTAAAATCGGCTTACTTAGTCTTAGAGACTAAGTGCCATCACGACGTCTGAGGTGAAATTTTGAATCGTGACAATACCTGATACTTAGATATAATGTTACGCAAAAACATATCAAGTGGAAGATATTACCGTATGTCTTTAAAATCCATCAAAATTCCATAAGTAATATTCTCCATAAGAACAAAGTGAGATATCCTTAAGATTGTTATAAATCTTACGGAAAATACTTGATCACGAAACTTGTAGGGAATTCTTCAAAGCTTGAGGCGTGTCAAAAATATTGTCCTTAAGGATATTTCACCCGATTTGGGTGTATCCCCCAGGATTCAACAAGCTCTTCTAGTGTAAAATTAGGAGCATAAACTAACAAAGATTTATTATTGATAGAAATCAAGCAAAAGGAAGGAGAGTATTTTCTGTATACTTAGTCTCACTCAATAAAAGGAATAATCATGTCCATCTTCAGAAGAAGAATGGAAATGTATATATATGGTTATGGAAAGATAAGAATATTATAATGACTAATTATTGGTCATGGGCTAACGGCTAGAATAGAAATAATTACCCATTATGTGAAATATTAAAGACATACTAAATACCAATTGAAATGAATATAGACATTTTAAAGCAAGAATTTGAACACTCCCGTTTGAGATACTAACTCATTTTCTAACATAATAAAACATTTGCTTATGAATCATACATCAATTATCATCTCCATGACGTCGTAATTAAAGAGAAACTATGGATGAGATGACTGAATTGTTTTTCTTCAGTACTTTTTTTCTTTTTTTGAGTTCATTGCCTACTACCTTTGTACAATTTGAACCACTCTGCAGTCTGCACTATGATACTCAAAATGGCACAAACAGAGTAGCAATCAAGTAATTCACCGGTTATATACTACTAGTTTTTCATTTTCCGGTTTGCAGTATATCTTCATTTTTGGCTGAGAACATTGAAAGATTTGATGAGAAATAAAGGAGAATGATTTTTATTCATAAGAGATAAATGTCTTCCAACAACTGTTGGCTAGAGCCATTATGCTATACAAAAATCCATTTGATCATGTTTGGTTTGGAACATGAATATTATATTTGTCAATGTTCAACTTGCACAATAAAAACTGAAACTTTAGTTCCATCACCTTTGTGATGATATTGTGAGTTGTACTTGATAGCATAAACGTGCTGTCGTTGTATATTTGCTCTGATTAATCTATATTTCATTCATAAATGGTCACTCAACTTTCAAGGTGTTGCAATTATAATCACAAAATTATTTTTTTGTAAAAGAAAAAACTTTACTTAAGTACGAAAGTCATTAAACTATTCTTTGTAACGAAAGAGACATTTTACATGATACTTAAACAAAGTGAATGACTTTTGGGTTACAAAGAAATTGTTTGATGACTTGATATGATACTTAGATAGAGTTGAATGATTTTCTTTCTTAGAAAAAATAGTTTAGTAAGTTTTTGTGGTACGAGATCAAGTTGAGTAATTTTTAGGTTACAAATATAATTTAGTGATTTTAGTTGTAATTAAGTGACCATTTATGTAATGAGGCCCTTTAAAGCCTAACCAGATTTTATTTTAATAACTAGTTAATTTGCTCGCGATTTGCGCGATCATAAAATGCTAAAATATGGCTGAATAAGTAAAGGCATAATATAAGAAAATCAATCTCTACTTATAAAAAATTTCTTTCACGATTTTACTATGAACTATTACAATGGATAATGACATATGAGAATTGGTAAAATTACATTAATAGTGAAAAGTCTTTTACACAATTATAAATTAAGTTTTAATCTTTACTCACTGAAAGTTCTAACTTCAGATAAAATACCTAGTTCTTCATCTAAATGAAGTGAATCCTCCATAGTACTCCACTATCTAAGAGACGAAAACAATGCTTTAAATAACAACTTAAAAAATTAAGAATAATGAATCCAGTTTTGGTCTTACTAAATACTAAAATAATATAGGAAAAAGGTGATGATTATTAAAAAAGCTTTTACGTATAGAGAGTAGAATAGTCCCTAGCTAAACTAATTTATTTGTTATTTACTATATCATACTATCAAGTCTTTGGTGCCTGTGCTGCTATTGGTGGTGCTTCTTTCGCTTTGGGTTAATATGGCTTCACTGACACTATTCTTAGCCTCTACCTCAGGTTTTGTATCCTTGTATCCATTTTAATTGCGCAAAAGTAAAGTCATGTAAAGCATTTTGGCCCCCAATAATGTTATTATCGGTCAAAGACTTTGCAGTCAAATTAGATTCAACCGCAATATAGTTTTTTTTTTAAAAAAAGGAGGTTATATTAGTATGATACCAATTTCATGTTTAGCATAATACCAACGCTCTGGTTATCATACCATTCAGCAAATGCCATTTTTTAATGAAGATGACTTGGGACTATTTCAAAGGCTACCAGACCATATTAAGCAAGAATCATAAGCAGAAATGACCATGTCTCAGAACTTTATTAATAATAAAAGCTATAGTTATAACATTTATGGCAACAAAGATTTACACAGCACAAATCAAGCCTGTGGCACCATCAACTTTATCTCAAGGCACCTCATTCTATAGTATTGGAGGGTAACCACATTACATTTGAAACTCTTATTAAACAAGCCTTAAATCATTTAAATTCTCTTTCATTCTAATATAAGTACAAAGGAAATAAAAGATCTTCTTCACNAAGCCTTAAATCATTTAAATTCTCTTTCATTCTAATATAAGTACAAAGGAAATAAAAGATCTTTTTCACAGACAAAAAAGAAATTCAGGGTACCACAAGTAAACCCATTGGACACCCACAATGATAATTGGTTCATGAAATTTTTCTTGGCCTCATCTCCCAATATCAACCAAATGGAGCAGCAGAATTATACTTTTAGCTTCTCCATCAAAAGATAGTCGCATTTGATGTTTCTATAAACCCTCCTCACAAATAGATTTGAGTCCGAAATTCCAATAGCACCTAAATTTGAATGACCAAACTGACATGGTTGATATATAGTAATATATTAGCTAGACAAAATGCCATGACATTTCACTAGAATTCACACAACCAGTATATATTAAATATGGGAGAAAAAATGCTTTAAATAGAACTTGTATATATACTCACTGCAAAAAAATCCTAAGCCAAGATAAAATTTAATATTTTGTACACATCTAACGTAGAAATTGGGAAGGAAGAACCTTGACATCTTAGCCTTAACATAATAGTAGTAATATACCGAGCACAGGTAGACAGATAATTGTAGAGAAGTTAGTAAGAAAATATGTTGTCGTAATGGTGTTACAGATAGTAACAACACTATAATGAGAATTAGGAAGAGCAAAGTCATAAACCTATAAGCATAATACATATGCAGAAACTAAACTCAACGAATCAAGATAGTGGAAGAGCCGAAATTCTAAAACAGATCCATGATGATGCATGAATCTTTCCATTTTATAGAAGTGTTCAAATATTTCAGGGAAAAAAAGAAGGAAACTTGTTGTGAACATGGATAAGTTAGATAATGCTTATGGGCCCGTTATTTGGACAAAGGTTGGCCACGCTATTGGGCCTGGGGCTAAACCGCGATATGGCCAAGGAATTAAACAGCCCAACTGTACATTTGCTTGGGATCCAGGTTGAGTAGGGAAGTACGTGACAAAGGGAATAAAAGGGTGTCATCGACAGTTTTGGAAATCAGGCGAATTATGTCAAGTGCTTAGGCAAAGTCTATGTTTTCTCATCCCAATTCTCTCTATACTCCTCATCCCCTTCTTCTACTAAGTTTGTGTGATGACCCAAAATGTCATCTTTAAATTTAATAAGTAATTTTGTATTTTAAGACCTCGAAAAGTACCATTTATCATTCCTCGACTTGCGTGCGCAGTCCGTACAATTTTCCGAAAATTGTTTATGTAAAAAATGGATTAAAATGTGAAAAAGAGCTTTAAAACTCAACTGAGTTGACTTTGGTCAACATTTTGAGCAAACGGACCCGGATTAGTATTTTGACAATTCCGGTAGGTCCGTATCGTGATTTGGGACTTGGGCGTATGCCCGGAATTGAATTCCGAGGTTCCTAGCCCAAGATATAGAATTTTGATGAAAAATTAAAAGCTTGAAAGCTTAATAATTGTTTTAGAAATTACAGCTGTCGGATTTATTGACCCCAGGTCCGTCTTTTGGTTCCGGAGCATGGTAAAGGTCCACAATAATATTTATGACTTGTCTGCCGAATTTGGTGAGAATCGGAGTTGATTTGACGTGATTCGGACGTCCGGTTGTAAAAATATAAGTTTTAAAGTTTTCTTGAAAATTTCTTTTGATTTGGCGTCCGATTCCTAGTTTTAGGCATTATTTTGGCGATTCGATCGCGCGAGCAAGTTCGTATGATGTTTTAGAACTTGTGTGCATGTTTGGTTTGGAGCGCGAGGGCTCGGGTGAGTTTCGGATAGGATACAGGATGATTTTGAACTTAAACAAATCTTGTTTTCTGCAACTTAAGGCTTCTGGTATTTCCTTCATCGCATTCGGGAATGTACTCTCGTGAACGCGAAGAGCAAACTGGGCTGGCTGAATTTTCCTTCTTCGCAAACGCGAAGATTGGGTCGCGAAAGCGAAGCTATGGGGACTTTACCCTTCGCGAACGCGACCAGCTCAACGCGAAGTTTTAGAGGCCTGGATGAGGGGTCAGTCGTCCTTCTACGCTAGAGCGAGCACTGGCACGCGAACGCGAAGGCCAGAGGGGAAAAAGCCTTCGCGAACGCGAAAGCCACGAGCTGCTACTCATTGCGAACGCGACAGGCCCTTCGCGAACGCGAAGGAGCCTAACGCTTATGACTTAAAACAGAACCAAAACAGGATTTTTCCCATTTTTCACAAACCCTCAATTATAACTCGGTTTAGGGGCGATTTCAAAGGTGTTTTTCACAATTTCGAACTGGGTAAGTGTTCTTTATCATATAGTGATTGTATTTCGTAAATCTAAGTTTATATTCATCATTTATTTCGGATTTAGATGGAAGAAATAGAAATTTTTATAAAATCTTCCAAAAACAAAAATTTAAGATTTGAAGGTCCATGTGACATCGGAATTGGATAATTTTTATATGATTGGACTCGTCTCGGAGTGGGTGTTAGGATTTCGTAAGTTTTTTCCGGAATTTGAGATGTGGGTCCCACTATCAAATATTTTAATGAATTTCAGATTTTCATCCGAAAAATTAGTAAATTCATATGGAATTAATTCCTATGATTCGTATTGAGTATATTGAATTGTTTATGAATAGATTTGAAACTTTTGGAGACAAACTTAAAAGGAAAAACTGTGGTCGAGTAATTGATTGGAATTTGCAAAGCGAGGTAAGTGTCGTGGTTAAC
>AWOL01S0063913.1:5273-16296 GCA_000715115.1 Nicotiana otophora
AAAATAGTAGAATGATACAAAATCCGGGGCTTCATACCCTCGGGACTAGATTTACAATCGTTACTTACCTCAAACCGGTCAAATCTCTACCCCTTAATGCTCTTGCCTTTGGACTCGGCCTCCAAATGCTCCAAATCTATTCACAATCAGTACAATACCATCAATATACGCTAATGGAATAAATTCTACAAGAAAAGCTTCAAAATTAGACCAAAATCCGAAATTGGCTCAAACCCGCCACCGGGCCCACGTATCGAAATCCAACAAAATTTACAAAACTATAAAGCTAATTCACTCACGAGTCTAACCATACCAAATTTATCAAAATCCGACATTGTTTGGTCCTTCAAATCCTTAAATTACTTTCCAAGAACTTTAAAATATAATTTATTTAAATAAAATATTTTTTAAAATGGAAGAGAAAAAGAAAAAAAAATGAAAACCAAAACGAACAAAAGCTTGGATTGAACTATACAACCTTTTCCCCCGTGAACAAGAAATCTAAGTTATGAATTCTCTTTCTCTTCTCTTCTCAAGCAAATTAGTCGTCCCTTTTCTACCTCTTTCTTAGGTCTTTTCTTCTCTCCAAAAAAGCTCAAGTTTTATTTCTCAAAGATCCAAACCTTAATATTACAATAATAAGAAAATAACACACATTAATTAAAGCTTTATAAGAATTAAGTGGATTGACATTTGACTCAAATTTTAGTCTATCTCAGCCCAAGTAACTTTTGAACGGGTCATTGTCAGCTCATTTTGACCCGTCAAAAACCAACCAAATCCGGCCATTTGATACCTTTCCCACAAGGAAGTTCAACTTTTTGTCCATCATATATAGTGGAGTAATACTTATTTTATGATGAGCGGATGAAATTCTAAGCGGACGTTTGGACATAAGACTTGTAAAATTCCGAAAAAAGTAATTTGTTTTTCAAGTGAAAATAATATTTGAAAATTAGAGTTGTGTTTGGACATTAATATAATTTTGGGTTATTTTTGAATTTTTGTGAGTGATCTGAGTGAGAATTTTGAAAAATAACTTTTTGAAATTTTTTAAATTTTCGAAAAGTTTCAAAATTCATCTTCAAGTGAAAATTAAAAATATTATGGCCAAACATTGATTTCGAAAAAAAGTTAAAAAAATTTCATGGCCAAATGGACTCTAAGTGGGCGTTTGGACATAAGAATTGTAAAATTCCGGAAAAAATAAAATCTTTTTTTAAGTGAAAATGATATTTGAAAACTAGAGTTGTGCTTGGACATGAATATAATTTTGGGTTGTTTTTTATGTTTTGTAAGTGATCTGAGTGAAAATTTTGAAAAACTATTTTTTTGAAGTTTTTTAAATTTTCGAAAAATTTTAAAATTTATTTTCAAGTGAAAATTTATAAATTTATGGCCAAACACTAATTTACGAAAAAAGTAAAAAACAATTGAAAAAAGTGAATTTTTTCTTATGTCCAAATGGGCTTGTGAGAAAAATGATAACAAGGCAAATCCTAAAGGACTTTTAAACATAATAATCTTTTTAAAGAAGTAAGTAATATTTTTTTAAAGAGAAAAAAATAAAATATAATTTTGTAAACGAAAAATGAAAAAAAAGCAAAAAGAAAAGAAAGAAAACCAAACTATGTAACCTTTTTCCCTCTTGAACAAGAAATCTAAGTTCTAAACTCTCTCTCTCTTCTGTTCTCCAGCAAATTAGTCGTCCCTTTCTCTACCACTTTCTCAGTTCTTCAGTTCCTCTTCCAAAAAATGCTCTAGTTTTATTTCTCAAAATCCAAAGCCTAATCTTACAAACAGCTGATAATGGCGACAGCACCCACAATGACGGTGAGCTTTGCCGGCGGTTTACTCGCAATGCTGAATGAAAGTCACCCGCAGTTGAAACTTCACGCGCTCTCTAATCTCAATGCTTTCATTGATTACTTCTGGCCTGAGATTTCCGCTTCTGTCCCTGTAATGTAATAATACTATTTCAATTGCCTCCTAATTTTACCTTGATTTTGTGTGTCTCTGTGTGTGTGTCAGTGTGTGTTTTATGCATTACTTTCTTTTGTTTTATTCAATTTAAATGTTTAAGCCCTAATTGAGTTTTCACTGTAGAGAAGGTGTGTTTTTTATTCATCTTTTAGTTTTCAGAATACTGTGTTGGTGGGCGGGAAGCGAGCTTTGGTGTAACTTTCAGAAATGTAGTCTAAGACGGCGTGCAATAGATCCTTTTCGGGAGTTTAATGCTCCGGGCTGCCTTTTTTTGTGTGTTGGTGGGTGGATTTGTTTGGGGGGGGGGGGTAGCAGTTGAAGTAAAAATAATGAAAAAGACTGTAACTTTGGGGGCAAGATTAGAGGAAAGTAGTTGATTGATTGCACATTCATCATATGTGTTTTATGATACCAAAAGCTTTTTTTTCTTCTTGTTTTGCAGAGAAAGCTTGTACGAGGATGAAGAGTATGACCAAAGACAACTAGCAGCATTAGTTGCTTCAAAGGTATTTGTTTTTTGAGAATTTTTGTTTAGCATCAATTCCCCACACCACATCCAAAAGAAAGCAAACCCCAAAAGAAAGGAGGTCAATTATTCTGCAGAGCAGATTAGAAAGTGAAATTGTCTAGCCTTATTCTTTCACTAGATAATTATTGTGCAAAAGAAGACCGAGAGAGGGAGAAAGATTATCATAGAAAGAACTGATTTTGTATGAAAAGATGAATAATTTTCTCTCTAATCCTCTCACATGTTCTTTTCGTCTTCAGGTTTTCTATCATTTGGGTGGACATAATGACTCATTATCCTATGCCCTTGGAGCTGGCCCTCTTTTTGATGTTACTGAGGACTCTGACTATGTTAATACCATTCTTGGTAAAGAAATTAAATCTGTGCATACTCTTCCAATGAGTGTTTTCTATGTATGCACTTAGTTACTTAAGATTCATTTATTTGCAGCTATTCTTGTAAGGACTTGCTTCCTAGCTTAAATATACCTGTTGTTTCTGTACTGTCTAGGCCGAAAGTTGTATTATTCAGTGTAGTGGTGTTAAATCTCAATACTTGAGATATGTGCTTCCTGGGGAAGTATTAAACTGGATACCTGAACACTTGATATGGGTTGATTGAACTCTCGAAGTGGGAGGCTTTCACTTGTTTTAGCTGCTGTGTCTTATACCATTTAGCTGCTTTTTTGTTTTTCATTTAATTAATAACACTGGGTTTGATGATGCGCTTCTGTCCTCTTTTCAGCTAAAGCACTGGATGAATATGCAAGTCATAAGACTAAGGCAGCCGAGTCAAATGATGAAGCTGTAAAGGTGGATCCTAGGTTGGAGGCTATTGTTGTGAGGATGCTTGATTAGTATGTTAACTTTGTCCATATTATAAAAGATAATGCATGTATATTTCTTTTATTAGTAAGTGAGACTGATAATATATGATGTATATTTTGTTCCTTAGATGTATAGAGGAGAAAAAATATCAACAAGCCATTGGCATGGCTATTGAATGCAGAAGGCTGGATAAGATTGCTAAAGCAATTAAAGAGAGTGGTAATGTTGATGCAACTCTATCATATTGCAGTAATATCTCCCATAACTTCGTCAGTCGCAGAGAATATCGGAGTGAGGTATCGATTATTATGAGATGTACACAATATTGATCCTTGAACACACTAGGCCTTGTGCTTTTTCCTTTTCTTTTCTCCTTTCAGTCTTGCTCTATAATACGATCTGCTTGCTTGAGTTTACCAAAAAAGGCAGAGATGTTGCCCCCTTGTCTGTTCTCATGACTGTGTTGTCACTGGCAAATAAGTAATATAGTAGTGCTTATTCTGTAATTCTCACGTACTACTAGCTCTCTGTTCAAAGTGGTCATTTATACCTCACCAATTGTTTCCTTGTTTGCATCACCTTCTTCAATTCCCTTCTCAGTAAGATTACCCTGATCTAAATCTCCATGTTATCTTCGTTTCTTTGGATGTGTTTTATTGTAGATAAAGGTAAAATGATTACCTTAAGTTGAGGAAGTACTGTTTTCACATTTGTATACCAGATTAATAGACTACTAGCGATTTAATTGCTTCTATCAACAGATGCTTGATCTTCTTGTTAAAGAATATGAGAAGCCAAAATCATCTCCAAACTATTTGAGCATGTGTCAGTGGCTTATGTTTTTGGATAAACCAGAGCGCGTAGCAAGCATATTAGAGAAGCTTTTACGCTCAAAAAATAACAATGATGCTCTACTGGCATTTCAAATAGCTTTTGACCTAGTAGAGAATGAGCACCAAGCTTTTCTTTTGAATGTAAGAGGCCAACTTTGCAGTCCACAACTACAACAACCTTCAGAACCTGCACTCATACCTGCTGAGTCTAATACTGCACAAATTGGAGATGCTACTGCTGCGGAGGATGTTGCAGTGAGCGAGGAAAATCAGCCTTCTATGCCGATTGCTTCTAGTGCAGATCCAAACGAAGCAATATATGCAGAGAGGCTGGAAAAAATCAAAGGGATTTTGTCTGGAGAGACTTCAATAAAGTTAACCTTGCAATTCTTATACAGCCATAACAAGTAATATTAATGCCTTTTAAAGTTTCTTTCTATATTACTTTTTCGACTCATGAATGAAAACACTTTAGTTTTCCCTTTTTCCATTAATCCGTCCTACAGGTCAGATCTCCTTATTCTCAAGACAATAAAGCAGTCAGTTGAGATGAGAAACAGTGTGTGTCACAGTGCAACGATATATGCAAATGCACTTATGCATGCCGGAACAACTGTAGATACATTCCTTAGGGAGAACTTGGTGAGTAGATTTTGAGTATCTGGCAAATAATCTTCTCTTTAGCGTATTGCATCTGCAGCACAGCAGTTTATTCTAACAGAAACATTCTGGTCAAATTATCAGGACTGGCTAAGCCGGGCAACAAATTGGGCCAAATTTAGTGCAACAGCTGGATTACGTGTTATTCACTGTGGCCACTTGCAGCAAGGGAGATCACTTATGGCCCCTTACTTGCCACAGGGTGGGGCTGGGGGAGGTGGCAGTCCATATACGGAAGGTGGTGCATTGTATGCTCTTGGTTTAATTCATGCAAATCATGGGGAGGGCATCAAGCAATTTCTTCGTGATAGTCTACGGAGTACCAACGTGGAGGTAATTAGTTAGATCATGCTTGCCGGGTGTCCTGTAATTGTTCCTCCTATTTTTTTTTCACATTGCATGTTTTTTTTTACGGGTGCAGGTTATTCAGCATGGTGCCTGCTTAGGGCTTGGTTTGCCAGCTTTAGGAACTGCTGATGAAGACATTTATGACGACATCAAGAATGTGCTATATACTGACAGTGCCATTGCTGGAGAAGCTGCTGGTATTGGTATGGGTTTATTAATGGTTGGAACTGCAAGTGAGAAGGCAGGTGAGATGCTTGCTTATGCTCATGAGACGCAACACGAGAAGATAATCAGGTAAATTCAACAGCTTATGCTTGCTGAATACTTGAACTGTCTTCATCTGATGGGTATCTTTTGATTTTTATCTCAGTATGAAATGTCTTTTGCTTGCGTATCTTCAGAGAACATTATATTGATTACATTGATAATGCAAAGAACACAAAAGCTGGACGATTATAGACTATGTAAAGCATTTCGATTAGCAGTATAATTTTTTTTTTTAAAAACAATTAATTGCAGTGATTTCTTTGATTGCATGTATAAAAGGAACAATTGCAATTATGGTAAAGAGCTCTGTAGGCATTTGAATTATTCTGACCGGATAAAATAAGGTCGAAATTGTGAAGTTATTTGAATTATTTTAATTCAACTAAATGAGGAGTCAAATAAAGATGTTTGTTTGTTTTATTTATTTTGACTTTTATAAATAATTAGATATATATAAAAATACAACCTATATTACTTTACATGAGTAGGATAACCTGCATGTCATTCAAAAAGTGTGGGATGATTGAAGTGTTTTCAGATGTTATATATGATAGCGTGTGCTTGACCATTTCCTTCTGATGTTGCATGCAGGGGTTTGGCATTGGGGATAGCCCTCACAGTCTATGGAAGAGAAGAAGAAGCAGATACACTGATCGAGCAGATGACCAGGGATCAAGACCCTATATTGCGTTATGGTGGCATGTATGCTCTGGCATAAGCATACAGGGGAACAGCAAATAATAAGGCTATCCGTCAGTTGCTGCATTTTGCTGTATCAGATGTGAGTGATGACGTCAGGCGGATTGCAGTCTTAGCGCTTGGATTTGTTATGTATTCTAATCCAGAGCAGGTTGGTGCTTTTCCAATACTCTGGTTATGATGTCGTTTTTATCGACCTCGTCATGCTATATTGTCTCAGTTTTCAACAGGATTACTAGTTTTCACTGTCTTCTAAAAATGTGCCATGTTTGGTTCCATGTACCCATCTCCCCACATCCTATCCATACCCCCTTAAAAAATATTTTGAAAAAAGGAAGAGAAAAGGGATTAGCTAAAATTTCAGTTCTAAAAATGCAAATTGTGTTTATTTGCATTGAATTTGCAGATGCCTCGTATTGTCTCATTGTTATCTAAGTCTTACAATCCACACGTGCGCTATGGTGCGGCTATGGCAGTTGGCATTTCATGTGCTGGTACTGGTCTGAGTGAGGCAATCTCATTGTTGGAGCCTTTGACATCAGATGTAGTTGATTTTGTACGTCAAGGCACTCTCATTGCCATGGCCATGGTGATGGTCCAAATAAGTGAAGCTTGTGATTCCCGTGTTGGTGCCTTTATGTATTTTACCTCCAAATTTCCACGTCAATTCTTCTTTGTTTCCCATCATCCTTCTTTTTTTAGCTTTTTGCTTTTATCTTTTCAGGCGGCAACTGGAGAAAATTATCCTTGATAAGCATGAAGATACCATGAGTAAGATGGGTGCAATCTTGGCCTCTGGAATTCTTGATGCTGGTGGAAGGAATGTGACAATAAAGTTACTTTCGAAAACAAAACATGATAAAATTACTGCAGTTGTTGGACTAGCCGTTTTTAGTCAGTTTTGGTATTGGTATCCGCTTATATATTTCATTAGCTTGGCATTCTCACCCACAGCTTTCATTGGGCTGAATTATGACCTAAAAATGCCAAAATTTGAATTTGTATCACAAGCTAAGCCGTCACTATTTGAGTATCCTAAGCCAACTACTGTAGCCACGACAACTTCTGCAGTCAAACTTCCTACCGCTGTTTTATCAACTTCAGCGAGGGCCAAGGCCAGGGCTAGCAANTTGCAGTCTTAGCGCCTGGATTTGTTATGTATTCTAATCCAGAGCAGGTTGGTGCTTTTCCAATATGATGTCGTTCTTATCGACCTCGTCATGTTATATTGTGTCAGTTTTCAAGAGGATTGCTAGTTTTCACTGTCTTCTAAAAATGTGCCATATTTGGTTCCATGCACCCATCTCCCCACCTCCTATCCATACCCCCTAAAAAATTAAAAGAAGAGAAAGGGATTAGCTAAACTTTCAGTTCTAAAAGTGCAAATTGTGTTTGTTTGCATTGAATTTGCAGATGCCTCGTATTGTCTCATTGTTATCTGAGTCTTACAATCCACACGTGCGCTATGGTGCGGCTATGGCAGTTGGCATTCATGTGCTGGTACTGGTCTGAGTGAGGCAATCTCATTGTTGTAGCCTTTGACATCAGATGTAGTTGATTTTGTACGCCAAGGCGCTCTCATTGCCATGGCCATGGTGATGGTCCAAATAAATGAAGCTTGTGATTCCCGTGTTGGTGCCTTTAGGTATTTTACCTCCAAATTTCCGCATCAATTCTTCTTTTTTTCCCATTATCCTTCCTTTTTTTTTTATAGCTTTTTTCTTTTATCTTTTTCAGGCGGCAGCTAGAGAAAATTATCCTTGATAAGCATGAAGATACCATGAGTAAGATGGGTGCAATCTTGGCCTCTGGAATTCTTGATGCTGGCGGAAGGAATGTGACAATAAAGTTACTTTCGAAAACAAAACATGATAAAATTACTGCAGTTGTTGGACTAGCTGTTTTTAGTCAGTTTTGGTATTGGTATCCGCTTATATATTTCATTAGCTTGGCATTCTCACCCACAGCTTTCATTGGGCTGAATTATGACCTAAAAATGCCAAAATTTGAATTTGTATCACAAGCTAAGCCGTCACTATTTGAGTATCCTAAGCCAACTACTGTAGCCACGACAACTTCTGCAGTCAAACTTCCTACCGCTGTTTTATCAACTTCAGCGAGGGCCAAGGCCAGGGCTAGCAAGAAAGAGGCAGAGAAAGCTAGTGCTGAGAGGGCATCTGGTGCGGAGTCATCTTCTGCTGCCACTAGTTCTACTTCTCCGTCTATGCAGGTTAAAATAAGTTTGTGTTTATCCATTTTCACTTCAAAGTTTGCCTCTCTTGTATTGTACACTGCTGTTGAAACTGTTATTATTTGCTCAGAAAATGTAACCTTTCTGATTGGGCAGGTGGATACCCCTTCAGAGAATTTGAAAGTACCAGAGCCATTATATGAGATTTTGACAAATCCCGCTAGGGTAGTTCCTGCTCAGGAGAACAACAACAACAACAACAACCCAGTATAATCCCACTAGTGGGGTCTGGGGAGGGTAGTGTGTACGCAGACCTTACCCCTACCCTGAGGTGGAGAGGCTGTTTCCAAAACGACCCTCGGCATTCTTCCCTCCAAGAACTCCCCACCTTGCTCAGGAGAAGTACATAAAATTTTCGGAAACAAGCAGATATTTGCCAATCAAAGCATCAACTTCTGGCTTTCTGCTTCTGAAAGATCTACGTCCCAATGAACCCGAAGTATTGGCTCTTACTGATACACCCTCATTAACTGCATCCAATACTGGTGGATCAACTGGACAACAGGGCTCAGCCTCAGCAATGGCTGTTGACGAGGAAGAGCCTCAGACACCGCAGCCATTTGAATACACGTCGTGATCTACTGTAATCCAAAAAGCTTTGGATGAATGATTAGGTGTTAATCCAATGGGAGGAGGCTGAGAAGGCATTGAACCGAAGAGCAGTTTTCCGTTTAAGACTTGCATTGGAAAGGCAAGAAAAGGAAAAGGAAAAGAAAAAAAACAAAGGATTCTATGCTTCCTCAAACACTGTTTAGATGTATTTTACTTCTTTTCCTTATTGACTCTGTACTTTGTACAGTTTGGACAAGTCGATTTATAACTTTATAGTTTACAAATTAAATCGTTTTAACTTGACTTTGCACAATTATTAGGAAAAAGAGTTGAAAATATTTCTTGTTTAATATTGGATGAATATGAAAGTAGACGTGCTAGTATTTGTTTTTTCTAGGAAAAACAAAGAGTAAGTACAAGTCTCATGGAGTATAACTTTATCGGAGTGTAATTCTATGTTTTAGATGTCATTTTTGTGAAAGTCAACATTGTTTACAAGGACTTAAATAAAATTTATATTCAATTTAAAATGAAAGGGATCGTTTTTGCTAGAGAAATAAGACAAGATAATTAGTATCTGTTATGAGTGAGTGTTATAATTGTATATTTCTTAAGCAATCCGAACCAATATAACCCACGAGAAGTTTTAAATACTAAAAGTGGATCGTAGAACTCAAAACGACTGGCTGGGGTAATACTCATTCAAGACTTAATATTTACACCATATAAAAAAGGACAGTCTTGTGCACTAAGCTCCTGCTGTGCACAAAAATTTAAACCATATCAAATAAATTAATCTTAAGAATTGTAGATTAAAATAAAAATATAGATCACTTAATTAACCATAATTAACTAATAAAAATTCATATACCCAATACATATCTTATATTAATTAGTTTCATATAAACACTTGAATTAAATTTGTCTCGTTTCACTTGCCCCACCATGAAGCTATAACAATTCACCTTCGTACATTAATTTTTCAATTGACAACTTCTAGGCTGCTAAAGTGCTCACGTGCATGAATTTTATTAAAGCAATATCTCCAATTTGCAATCCAAAGAAAAATTCAAACTTTGAAAAATTTTCAATCTCTTGAAATCTTAAAAAATCACATATCAGAGCTTAAGTATTTATTAAAATCTCATGTAAAGAGGTGGTAAAGTTGTTCTACCTGTGATTCACATTAATAGGTGGAGGTGAAAAGTGAGTAAATTTGTGAGGTGGAAATTAATCCACTGGCTCCTCTTATGTATATGTCTAATATATCTTTATATGCATGTATTTATTTTTGTATATATATATATATACACACATAAACAAATATCATCCAAAAGTCAAAAACAACTTCTAGCTGGAAACACTGGTCCATCATTTTAGATAATCTCATCAACACCATATATTATCTGTTTTGGTCTGTCCTTTTGGTTTTTGTTCTTATTTCAAGCAAATCCCACTTAAGTATACCTCTTCTTATTTTATCCTTTTCTAGTTGTCTGTCTTCAAATTTCTATCTTTCTTATCAGAGTACGGATTCAAAGTTTTAATTTGATGGATTCGACTTAAGGTTCATTAAATTTATTGTACTTTTAAAATGATAGGTTCAGATTTAATTTTTATTAAAATTGTTGTTGATTTACATGTAAAAATCTATAGTACTCCGCGTCGAGAAAATACTAGATTCTGAGGAACCTGGTGCTTCTTGTACACAATTTTTTTCATTTGATTCTTATAATTTTATTTTCATAGTAATATTATTATTTACAAAGAAGTTGTATTTTCCNAACGACCCTCGGCATTCTTCCCTCCAAGAACTCCCCACCTTGCTCAGGAGAAGTACATAAAATTTTCGGAAACAAGCAGATATTTGCCAATCAAAGCATCAACTTCTGGCTTTCTGCTTCTGAAAGATCTACGTCCCAATGAACCCGAAGTATTGGCTCTTACTGATACACCCTCATTAACTGCATCCAATACTGGTGGATCAACTGGACAACAGGGCTCAGCCTCAGCAATGGCTGTTGACGAGGAAGAGCCTCAGACACCGCAGCCATTTGAATACACGTCGTGATCTACTGTAATCCAAAAAGCTTTG
>AWOL01S0063916.1:14141-28511 GCA_000715115.1 Nicotiana otophora
CACCCCACTCTCTAACTCCCACTTTGATGATGGCCCTTTTGTTTGGGTCATTCATCCCCCTCACATTCCATGAAAGAATCTTAACTTCTATAAGTAACAATATCCCCCTTTTCCCCACCCTCCCTAGCCGAGCTCCCTTCCTCCCTGTCACGCACTCGGCCCCTTCTCTGATACACCACTACATCCCCTAAATTATTTTGCTAATCACCTTGACCCAACTCCCTCCCTGCACCATCACAAAAAAATAGTTGCTCAATCTCCCTGAACAGTTCTAACACCCTATCTTTCTTACTTTCAAAAGAAACACCTACTTTCAAAAGAAACACCAAAAAACTTCCCAAAGTTTAATAGTTTATCCTCCATCCAGAAGGACATATCCCCTCCTTCAATCCATGGCGAAATTGGACATGGGTCTTCTATATGTACCCTTTCCTTGCTCCTACGGGAGGAATACATGACCATAGCATTGCTAGCAATAGGAACTTTAGGTGCCCGAAGGATTTTGCCATTTCCTTGAGAGGCACCAACCTCTGAAATTAACATCCCGCTGCTATATGAATGGCCAGAAACACCAGCAGGGTAACGGGGAGGAAGAGAGCATGGAACCCTTGGCGGCATATTAACTGGAATTACTGTTCCGGCACTAACATCAATTGGGGCAGGCGCAACAATCTCCTCAGAAGAAGAAGGAGCTTGAAGTGTAACCTCAGCACAGCTAAGCACAGGAGAAGATGAGGGGGCGATGGAGGTGGGTCCATCAGGGGCGGGAGGCCGGGGAATAACACCACCAGCTTCAGCCGGTGCTGCCCCTGAAGCAGCGGCCATCGAAGAGGGGCGCAGTTCACTAGAGTTTGATAAAGAAATATCACTGCGTGAAGCACCATTGGTAGAAGAAGATGGAGCGTCTGTTCCCATATGCTTAGGAGCCTTATCAGACGCAGCTTGAAATAATCTGGTCCCCTTAGGATCAATTCTAATAGAATTGGAAAAGGTTGCTGGGCCCATGTGTGGAGGCCCAGGTCTATACTTGCTGAAAACTTGGCCGGCCCTATGATAATTAAAAGAGGACCGGCCCATTCTGCCTTTCCAGCTCACATCATTAACCCAGGGGCATTCACGTCTTTTTCTCCTGATAAAATTTTGTCTTCTTATCCCAAATTCGAACCCCCCGTCTCTTCTCGATCTAACGTCTGATTCCGGCTTAGTTCACTGATCCTGTGAGTCCTCCCCTCCCTTCAGAGACTGATTTCCCCTCCCCTCCCTTCTATTTGACCTTCCCTTTTCTTCCGCCACTACCACATGCATAAAGATAGGGCGAAGTTCAGGGCTCAACCAAAACCTATAACTCAAGTAGCCATCTTCCACTACAGTGGCGATAGGGATTCTGTCCCCTTTCCTCACCACAATCCTCACTCGCGAGAGATCGTGTAGGCTGCAAGTGACATCAATAAAACCCCTACAGATTTCCCCAATCTTCTTGAATAGGTCAAGACACCAAAGATGCACCGGGAGACCCACCATGTTGACCACCAATGTTTCGCCGGGGAAACGAGGGTCGAGACACCTATCGTGCTCCACCCATATGTCTAGCTTTAAGAAGTTCCCATCGAACCACCTGTTTCCTCTGACAAGAATTTATGAAGCTTGAGACTCGTCGATAAATCGAAAGAGATATTGCGTGTCCCCTAGTTGCGATATTTTCAGCCCGTCCTTGACATTCCATAGGATGTAACATCTCATTTCCGAGCTCTCATTTATTTATTTATGGCGTGATTTCATATACGAAAATGTGGGGTGTAACATGTACCTATTATAGACATCATTCCATGCCGTGACAGGGAATTCTCGTAGGCTCTCTTTAAGCCTCCTCGTAGCTTCTGAACTTTTTTCGTTTAAATTGCTTGCAAATGCCATGGCTGCCCAATTATCAGGTACTTCTTGTAGCAACATTCTTTCACGTTCGAATCTGTCTACGAATTCTCGAAGCAATTCTGTATCTCCTTGCTTTACTTTGAATATATCCTCCATTCTCTTTTCAACTTTTTGTGCACCCGAGTGTGCTTTTATAAATAGATCTGCAAGCTCAGCAAAAGCGTCAATAGAATTTTCAGGTAAAAGAGAGTACTATGTTAACGCTCCTTTAGTAAGTGTTTCCCCAAACGTTTTGACCAGCACAAATTCAATCTCCTGCTTGGTTAAATCGTTGCCTTTTACTCCCGTGGTGAATGCAGTAACGTGGTCACGTAGATCGGTCGTTCCATCGTATTTTGGGATGTCAGGCATTTTGAATTTTTTGGGAATTGGTAATGGAGTTGCGCTTGGTTTGCATGGTTGTTGTGAGTATTTGTCGAAATCAACTCCTTTGATCACAGGTGGTATTTGCTCAATACGATCGTTTTGTTCTTTCACCTGTTTCTGCAAGGTTAGTATTAAAGTTTGTAAATCAGAATTATTAGGCGTACCCGGTCTTCCATCACGTGACTCGTTGGGAGTTCCTCCGCTTCCAGAAGTAACCAACCCTGACCGTGGGATTTCCACAGTTGCAGTATTGTTTGGTGGGGGTGTGGGTCGCACAGCTGGTAGTCCCCTCATGAAAGCCTGGAGAGCATCATTCACGTACTCAGCAATTAACTGCTTCACAGCATCCTGCTTGACAGTTTGTTCATTTTCATGTTGTTCATTGTTATGAGTAGTGGATCTTTCTGGTGATGCTTCTCTTGAATTGCGTGGGGTTCCTTGAGGTGACGGAACTGGAGTTCCTTCCACCTGTTGGTTGTTGTCATTGACATTCGACATGATTCAGTTGAGAGAGAGTGATTTGGAAAGTAAGAGAAGATTATCAGATTCCCCGGTAACGGGACCAATTTGTTTAACCAAAGAATTGGATTCTCAGTTAAAGCCTATTTTTAGAAGTACTCGGGTTACTGATAATCAAGAAATTCAATATTCTCTCAGAAATAAGAAAGGAAATTAGAATTAGAAATGACAAAATAATCAATTGAAAGCACAAGAAAATAATTATATTCCAATAATAATCAGAACCTCCTTTACAAGTGAAATTCCCTTCCCTTATAAAAGAATTTACAAATATAACGTTTCTTCCCTTTTATGACCGAATCATTATGAGCATTAATGACATTAATGAAACGTTATAATTGACAACCGTAACTGTTCATGAAGATTCTGTAACGGTTCCGATTCTTTTTCCACATTAATTAGAGGTTCATGAATCTTCCCTCTTTACTGTCTTGATTCATCCTGCCTATGTCTTTTCACTGAATAATTTAGGCTCGAGCAACCGTACCCTTTTGTCTCGCGAGTGATTTGCTCGTACCTGTTGTAAATCGTAAATCTTTTAATGCGACACTCCAGTTGTCATCTTCTTAGTGATCCACGTATCTTGCCTCTGCTGCCTAGTTCCTAACAGCCTCTGGAGAACCAATCCATTTGGAGAAAGACCAATCAGACAAGATTCCAAGAAACCCTTGCGCCTGAGTGTGGCTCCTCAGACAGCGAGAAGTGCGCCTCCTGCCTTACGTCGAGCTTTTGATGGCATCTTCCCCCAAGTTCTAGGGCTGGCCAAGAGACAGCTTTGGTGAATGACATGTTTTCCAGCTTTCTAGATTCTAGGGAGAAGTATGAGCTTCTCTCTTTAGAATCCATCATATCTAAATTCGGCTGTCCCAAAATACTATCTATAGCTTCGGTGCTGCACGATGCTTGAAAAATCAGAGATTGTCCCGGAATCTGAAGATTTTCGCCGGAAAATAGAAAAAATCTTCTAATTTAGGAGGAACTGGGATGGGTAGGCTCGGAAAAACCTCGCGAAGAGGCTGACTGAAGAAGAAGTAGTGAGATCTGGTCGGAAAAAGCCTCACCCGTCGCCAGAAGATAGTGAAAGTAGTCGGAATTTGGAGATTCTTGGATGGGTAGGCTCGGAACAGCCTCGCGATGAGGCTGTCGGAAGAAGAAAAAGTGAGATCTGGCCGGGATAAGCCTCATGCGCCGGCGCGTGGCTGAGAAGTCACCGGAACTGGGCCGCGCGTGAGGGCGCGTGGGTGGTCGTACGCCGGAGATTTTAACTGGGTTTTGGTCGCGATAGGCTTGTCTCTTGGAGGGTGGTGGTACAATCCTAGGATTCATGGAAGAGGAACGTCTCGGAGAAAGTGCCTGAGAGCATTTGCTATCTTCACTTATGGTCAACTGATGCAATTTGCTTAAATCTTGTAGTAATGAAACATATGGCTTTAAGGGATTTCTTTTGGTTTTCTTAATCTAAGTACAACTTGTCCAGAACTCCATTTCTTCTTTGAGTCTGTAATTTTTTTAATTTTTGTTTTTGTTTTGCAAGGTATTTTATTGATGTTAAACTAGCACTAAGCAGTTACTGCATAAAATGTTACAGATATTGCAGCTCAGTGATTCGATGTAGAATAGCATTTACATCACGTATAAGTACCAGTCTGCACCAAAAAGATAGACCTGTGTTTAAGCATTTTCCTTTTTGCTTCAAATTCCTGTATTCTTTCTATCACACTGCCCCAAATTGCTGGTGGAACTGAGTTCCATGTTCTTTTTGCCTTCTTAGCAACTACCTTTTTGTACCAGCATCTTTAATCTGTAAAATCTTCTTATAATTTAAATCAGGAATGAAAGAAACAACTCTTCGTGTCTACGCACCAAACCTTATTCTGCCTTGAGAGAAAAGATATTAATTGACAAACTAATGAGGGCAGAATAACCAACAAAGGAAATTAGAATCATTCACTCAGTTGTTACAATCATTATTCCCTTTGTTTGGTTCGCGAGCATTTAAAGTCAGTTTGCAATAACTTATATCTATAACTTTCAATGCAGGAATGGATGCACAGGTAGCTTATGGCTTCCATCATTTACGGAACGAAAAGCCATACCTTGCACAAGGTCCTGTATCAAACAAGGTTGGTGCTTTTTGTTTCTTGATCATAAAATTTTTGAAGTATTTTTGGTTTCTTATTAAGGAATCTCTTGATCTCTCTTTTTATTTTTTTTCCTTTTGCTCGATTAATTTGAAAAAGTGTCTATGCTTGTCAAATGAAGATATGTGGAGCAAGCAACACCTATCATAAGGAAAGCATTAAAGAAATTTTGATAAAAGATTTGTCAGAACTTATTTTTAGTGAAGCATATTAAGTCCTAGATGCAGACATTTTTATAAACGCTGAAAGCCCGATAGCTGAAGGGTAACCTTGGAGCAACGGTAAAGTTGTCTCCGCATAGCCTATTGGTCACAGGTCGAGCCGTGGAATCAGCAACTGATGCTTGCATCACGGTAGAGTGCCTACATCCCACCTTGCATGAACGTGGGATGGGTCGTGCACCGGGCTGCCCTTTTTTGAAAGCTCGGTAGCTAACCAAATAGTTGCTCCCTCATACATGTAAATAGATGGAATTATGTGTTGACAAAGGAGCAGCTAAGCAGTAGGATTTCATTTATATTTACTGAAATTCAATTGAAGCAACTTGCACTTAGAGGATCTTCTAGTGTGAAGTGCTGAAAATGGGATAAAGACTAAACTGAGTACTTTCTTGTTGTGCCTTTCAAATTGAAGAAATCCACTGTCTGACATTTTGTTGAGCTCTTGAGAAAGTTTTATGTGGATTTTTTTCTCAAAATTACATTGCTTTGAGATGTTTTAGAAGAAAGTTTTGGGGAAAGATTATGCTGGATGCTTAAATGTATAATGTAGTTTACCACACATCTTCCCTGAGCTGAAAATTCTCTTTTTGAACATAATGACTGATAAGCATTGGATCTCTCGTTGAAATAGAGCTCTGAAGATATTTGCAGTCTTCTATATCCATTGATTTTCGAAGCTGGACGCAACATATTTCTCTGTTGTAAAACAAATATCTGCAATCTTCTGAACTCCACATCAAAAACGATAACAAAAAGAATACACTCGTATTTTAGCCTTAAAATATTCTCAAATCTGCCTTCAAAAAGTCTATTCCTTTCCATCCATACCACCCATTGGATATATGCAGGTATGTACTTCCATACTGGTTTGGAACTTTGGTCACATCCTCTTCTGCTCCAGCATTGTAGTAATTCATTTGTGGGGAGACCCAAAAATATCGATCCTTATATCTCTAAGACCACTACTGGGTGTCCTGTGCTTGGGTTACTTTTAATGGGAAATTCAAACTTGTCGGTTTATTTTAAAAACTTCCATAATAGTCATGTTGTATGGTCCTGATGCTTTTCCATCGGGAACTTATTTGAGATATCTCATTGCACCGATATGATTGCTATCTGGTTTATTGTCTTTATTAGTCGATGACTATTTTTGTCTGCTCCTTGACTGAAAGTGAATTGCCATCCTAGAATGTATTATAGCCACTTTTTCTGTCTGTTACTTTTGATTTGTCACTTTGAATTTGCATATGTCGTATTTTTGAGATTCATATAGTTAACTAATACTTTAACTTTACCAAAGTGCGATTATTTAATTTCAAGGGACAGAAGTTCTAGGTATTGACGAAGCATTTATTCCAGTTGATTTACTCAGGATATAGTTGCACGCAAGGCTGGTTCTTTACACCATGTAGCAGTGACCCTGGTTTGAGGTTAGAATAACTTACTCAGCACCCGTTTGATGCCTGATGCCTTTTAATTCATCCCACTCTGGTAGTTGCCACATGCTTACCAAAAGATGTTTCTTATGTACCTTTTTATGTTAGTTGCATGCATAAACATACAACTTTTCGCACCTCTCTCTTGTCCAGTATATCATAGATTGGTCTCAAAAGCTAGTAGGCAGATACATATATGTATATTGCAGGTTGTGTTAAGAGATTAATTAATTAGGACTCCAAAAGTCCACCTTCAAAAGTCCGCGTAGATTACTTTAAACATTTCAATTAAATTGTCCCTTTCCTTAGTAATACCTGAGTCTTGCACAAGAGAACCACTTTATTTCATGTTCCAACAATTAAACCACAAATGCAGTTTTGGCATGAAGATTGACATCTCATAAAATATCCAAATTTACTTCTCTTGCACGTATTCATATACTGAAGTTTAGCTGTGAGCTTCTTCATCTGGCTCTTACAGTGTGGCAATTGTGTTTCAGCATAATCATGTGTTTCACTTGTCAATTTGTAGCTTGTCTAATTGTTTGTTGAAGCTCTCACTAGTGACATCATGCTTTCTGCTCTTTCTTTTCTCCCATCTTCCTGATTATCTATTTGCTTTCTTATTCTTAAATTAGTATTAGAGGATCAGCATGGACGATGTGAAACTCTAAGACGAATGCATTTTAAGTTAAAGTGAACTATCAGCTTTTGTGCTGCAAATCTGAGAACTAAAAAATCTAATGCACCAGCAACGTTTCGGCGTAATTAGACAAGAGTAGTGCTAATTTTCTTCATCAGAAATTAGAGAAGAGTACTGCTCTATCCCTCAAACAAATGGAAGCTTTTATTTTTTAAAATAGATGTAAATTCATTCTTAGACCAAATGCAAAGGAAAATCTTCAAAAACTATATGAAGCCAGCAAAAAGTATTTTCCTAAGGATCTCAGGAGTCTGGAAGAAAACATCGTGACCAATTATTTTTAATAATCAAAATGTTTCAAATCGATCTCAAAGAAAGTGAATGTGTGCTTGCACTTACGAAGTTCACTAGAAATTGTTTGCCATGTGTTGTTACTTGTTTCCCTCTATATATGGATAACTTAGCATTGGTCTAGAAGTATTTTATTATCATGAATGTTCATGTATATTCTGTTTCCCCTCTTTTCCTTCCAACACATACGCTTGGAGATGTTACTTTTTTACCTTCGAAACTGTTTTAGAAACAATTTACTTGTTTTTGGTGTGATTTCAAGTTCTTCTTTTCATTTCAGGAAATATATTTTTCCCTTTATTGTTATTGTAATTGTTACTTCAGAGTGATTGTTTTTAAAGTTGTTGTACTCAATCGTGCTTCTCATCTCTGATATATTTTTTCTGAAGATGCTGTGCTTACTTTTATTGATGCAGGGGACTGAATAATATTTTGCGACTATATGTTAAGAAGGTCAAAAGCTCAAAGTGGGAGCAAGTCCCTGTTCCTTCAAGGTTGATTTTTGTCCTGTTGTGTTATTACAGTGTTTATTGCTTGCTGTTATTGCTATTGCTTTTTTCTCATTTTCCTTAAGCTGAGCGTCTATCGGAAACATACTCTCTACTCTCACAAGGTAGGGACAAGGTCTGCGTACACTTTACCCTCCCCATACCCTACTTGTGGGATTACACTGGGTTTGTTGTTGTGGTGTTTATTACAATGTTGTACTTTATATCTTACTATTATATATCTCTTGTTATTATGATGGTTTGACAAATAGTCGATTATATTATTTGCAATATGAAATATAGTGCTAATGGACTGAGTTTTACATGCATTGAATTTTTTACTTATGCGTTCATTTTACCTATCGTTCTGTCCTATTGTAGTGTTCGGTCTATTGTCACTCTGAATCTCCCTAGCTATGGCGGTGGAAGGAATCCATGGGGACATTTGAAGCCAGAGTACTTGGAGAAGGTATTCTTTTGTAGTTAGCTGTGTGGACTTAGTGGCTTTGGCATATCATACTTCCATTTTACATCGGTCCTTTTTCATCCACTCTAATTTACACTATTTATATAGAGATCAATTTGAAACTTATTGCACTTAAATTTGGCCACAGGTAGTTAATGAATTGGGGAAAATAGACTTGTTTTTAGGAGATAAAACTCATGATTCAGTAATTAATGTAATTGGTTTTTATACTGGATACTGTAATGAAGATTCTTTTCTCTTCAAAAAATTAAATTAGTCATTTCTGAAACCAATGATAAAATAGGGTTATTTGGTTGGAAATTGCCTAACATTTTAAATAGAAAGTATTAACTGTTCTATTTAGGTTGTCAGACAAACAACTCAAAATGTCAGTTTGCAAAAGTTCTGAATATGGTCCATATTCTTTTTTAAATTTATAATAATAGCAATATTATATTAATATTAAGATGGTCCATATTCAGAAAACACTGTTTTCAGCTTTAAATTTTATGTACTGTTTGTTGTATAGTTCTGTGATCAGAGAAATGATGGAGCTTCTAGTCAATCAGTTTTAGGTTCTGCGAATTGTGTAGTTTCTCTACTTGCAACAAATAATTTGAGCAAAAAAGCCCAAGGACCTAGTGATATTTTTCTCTCAAGGTTTCGCAACTTCTAATTTTTAAACCTAACAAAATTAAATGGCAGTATTAGTGCAGTATATCATATATTCTGAACTGTCATACTTTACCCATACCTAGAATGTGGTTGTCATAAACTTCAGAATAAAGATAGGAAGTTGTAGCCGCTTTTCACATCTGATTTGAAGATGAAAGCTAACATATAACATACTACCAACTGTTATGCATCTTCAAAAGTAACAATGCTTTCTTTTTGTTTTCCTGCGAAATCATAGAGGGGTTTTGTGGAAGCCCATGCCGATGATGGTTACCTTGAAATTTTTGGCCTGAAACAAGGATGGCATGCTTCTATGGTTATGGTTGAGCTCATCTCTGCAAAACACATTGCCCAGGTATTATCAAGATCTGATAAAAAAGAATTAGCTGCCGCTTAGAGGCAATGAGTTTAGATGTGTGTTAATTACTGAATATGTATCCTTCAGGCATGTCATATGCTTAGATGTGTGTTTAGGCATGTCTTTCAGGCAATTGAGAAGTAAGTCACCATGGAATACAGTAAAACTAATTTTGTGCCGCGTACTATGAAGTGATGGTTTGATGCCTATTCCATGGTGGCTTACTTCTCATAGATGATAGAATAAAGCAAAAACTATTTTAGAATCAAAATCTCTCGTTAGGACGAGATAAACTTTTACATGGCCATCTCATGCATCTGAATTCCAACGTTGTTTAAACAGTAGACTTCTTATAACTTTTTAGATAACATGCGCGGATTAAGAATGTCATATGCTTATTTCTTATCATTTTGGTGAGATCACATTTGTTCTAAATGAGATTGATCCTATAGCTATTCCTAGGTGGAGTTGTTGGATGAGATTTAATTGAATACATCCTTTGATACTTTGTAGGCTTCAGCAATTAGATTTGAGTTGCGAGCGGGCGAGTGGGATGAAGCTTATATGCAGATGGATGGTGAGCCATGGAAACAACCAATAAACAAGGAATTTTCAACCTTCGTGGAAATTACGAGAGTACCATTTCAGTCTCTCATGGTCAACGGGAAGTAGAATTTGATCGTCCCTTTCTTGCTTCAGATCTTTTTACAATTGTAGTTTCCTATGTTCGTGTAAAGCATTTCCACCTCCCAGAGCTCCTTTTGAACCACTATCTTGTTAACCAAGGCGCAATTGTTGCCTATTGGCATATACGAACAGTATGTATATTAAAATTTGTTTGTATTGTAATATTGTCTGATATATCTGCAAATAATGCAAAAAATAAAAATAAAATTTTTTTAAAAAATGAATTACATAAAATATTATAGTGTTGATATTCCATGATATTGAAAAGATTCCTTTTTCTTCCACACAAAAATTAGGACAGAGGGCGTAACAATATGGTTTTGCCACATAAGAAGAATAAGATAAAAGTATAAGGGTAAGATTTGTACAATATGGTTTTGCCACATAAGAAGAGTAAGATAAAAGTATAAGGGTAAGATTTGTCCCTGATACTACACAACTTTTTAAGAATATTGAAGGTTTAAGTAAAACTTACAGCATGTTTAACCAAGCTTTCAAAATATGGCCATTTGAAAATGCTTTTTGCCATAAGTACTTTTCTTTTTGGGAACTAATAATTATTAATCACGAGAAATTTTAAAACAATACAAAACTTTAGCGCAACTATAACTCAGCTGGCTAACAAAGGGAAGAAAACGTAACAGATCTCTAAAGTCTCCTCATCTAATCCTACAACTCTAGAGCTCGATTGCTTCTCAAACAGGAAAAGAAAACTTTACATTATGAAACTTTGGACTAGTTTCCTTATTCCATCTGAAGCTTTGATGGTACAAACGTATGCAATCTCCCCTGTGATGCTTTGCCATCCAGTAACTCCCTTCTCAAAGATTCTCTTGTTTCTCTCCATCCATATTGCATTGGCACACTTTGCATATATTATTTTAAAAATTTGAGCTGTCTGACTCCTTCCCTTAGCAGTTTTGATGGCCCACTGCAGGTGTGATTCCCAATTACTTCCCTGGAATGTGTCTCCTTTAGCCCATATCATTCTTGCAAATTCACATTCCACAAATAAATGATCTTGATTCTTGGTGGTTGTGACATAGGCTGCAAGTTGGATCTAGTAGTCCCCATTTGATTAGTCTATCTGTAGTCAGCAGCTTACCATGTAGCATTAGCCACAAAGTGAATCTAGATTTTGGTCGTGCATCATTCTTGAACATCAGGCACTTCCATGATACCCTTGGATAATCTCCCAGAAGCTATAAGTGTATCTGCCTGATCATGCTCATCTTTGGATTAAACTGAGTGTGTATCTGGTTCAATATATAATATATCTCTGGAGTTGATGACTTGTCTTATCATCCAACAAGCCTGCTGAGGAGTAGGGATTTCATTTATCTTCTATCCTTTATGTAGTATTCATGCACCCATCTGACCCACAAGCTATCCTTTTTGCGAGATAGATCCCAGTAAGTTTTTGTTAGGGCAGCTTTGTTCCAACATTACAAGTTTATCAAGTTTAATCCTCCTCGTGCTTTGGGGATGCATACTCTTTCCCATGCAACCAGGGCATTCTTGGTAATCAAGCTGGTTCCAGACCACAAAAAACTTCTGTATTGGCCTTTTATGATCTGCAACACCTTTGTACGCAGTGTAAATATCTGTGACCAGTAAGATCGCATACCAAAAAGAACAGTTTGAACTAGCTGTGCTTTTCGAAAAGTACTTTTGGAGAGTAACAATTTGTATTTTGCTAATCAATTTATCTATATTATTATAAAATCACGAATGTTGGAATATTGAATATTAAACGGCAAAGATATCCCCAAACTATTGACAGACTTTTATACCCTTCAAAATTGAATTATTTCTTTAAAACAAAATGGGAAAAGATTGTAACATTAAGTGCTAAAAACGCCACTTTTATGGCCCTAAAATGCCAAAAAATAAAGAACGGTCATGGCGAGGCGATGACTAATGTTCCTTAGGTCATTTTTGATGGGCTGATAAAATTTTAGGCGATGCAGATGGCGTGAGCTATAGCACATAAAAATCTAGGAATCAAGAAGAATTCCAGTTTTATGACCCTAAAATGCCAAAAAATGAGGAACGGTCATGGCAAGGCGATGATTAATG
Organism: Nicotiana otophora; assembly: GCA_000715115.1. Classification (NCBI taxonomy): domain Eukaryota; kingdom Viridiplantae; phylum Streptophyta; class Magnoliopsida; order Solanales; family Solanaceae; genus Nicotiana; species Nicotiana otophora. The sequence continues at coordinate 26,504 of AWOL01S0063916.1, forward strand.
TTTCTTAAGTCGTTTTTTTATGGGCCGACAAAATTTTAGGCAATTCGGGTCCGGTAACCGGATCCGTGCAGATGGCGTGGGCTATAACACATGAAAATCTAAGAATCGGACGAAATTCTAGTTTTATGGCCCTAAAACGCTAACAACAAGGAACGGTCATGGAAAAATGATAACTAATGCTCTTTAGGCCGTTTTAGATAAGGCGACAAAAGTTTAGGCGATTTGGGTCCGGACGCACAGGCCTAGCAGATGGCGGGGGCTATAGTAGGCGAAAATCTGGGAATAGGACGACCATCCGGTTTTATGGCCCTAAAACGCCAAAAAATGAGGAACGGTCATGGCAGAGCGATGACTAATGTTCCTTAGGTCATTCTTTATGGGCCGACAAATTTTTGACAATTCGGGTACGGACACCCGGACCCGTGCTTATGGCGTGAGCTACAGAACACGAAAATTTGGAAATTGGGCGGAATTCCAGCTTTATGGCCTTAAAACGCCAAAGAATAAGAACGGTCTTAGCGAGGTGATGACTAATGTTCCTTAGGTCATTTTTTATGGGCCAGCAAAATTTTAGGCGATTCGGGTCTGGGCACCGGATCCGTGAAGATGGCGTGGGCTATAGCACACGAAAATCTGGGAGTGAGGCGAAATTATAGTTTTATGGTCATAAAACGCCAAAAATGGGGAACAGTCATGGCGAGGTGATGACTAATGTTCCTTAGGTTATTTTTGATGGATCGGAAAAATTAAAGGCGATTCGGGTCCTGACGCTTGCACCCGTGCAGATGGCGTGGGCTATAGTACATAAAAATCTGGGAATCGGACGGAACTCTAATTTTATGGCCCTAAAACGCCAAAAATAAGGAAATAATTAATGTTCCTTAGTTCAGTTTTATGCACCAACAAATGTTTAGGCGATTTGAGTCCGGACGCCCGGACCCATGTAGATGGCGTGGCCTGTAGCACACGAAAATATGAGAATCAGGCGGAATTTCAGTTTTATGGCCCTAAAATGCCAAAAAACGAAGAACGATCATGGCGTGGCGATGACTAATATTTCTTAGGTCTTTTTCGATGGCTCGACAAAAGTTTAGGGGATAAAGGTCCGAGCGCCCGGATCCATGCACATGGCACGGGCTATAGCACACGAAAATATGGGAATTAGGCGGAATTTAAGTTTATGGCCCTAAAACGCCAAACAACAAGGAATGGCCAGGGCGAGGCGATAACTAATGTTCCTTAGGTCATTTTCAATGGGCTGAAATAATTTTAGGTGATTCAGGTCCGGGCGCCCGGACCCATGTAAATGGCGTGGGCTATAACACACGAAAATCTGGAAATTGGGCGGAATTCTAGTTTTGTGGCCCTAAAACGCTAAAAAATGAGGAACAATTATGGCGAGGCGATGAATAATTTTTCTTAGGTCATTTTTGATAGAACAACAAAATTTTAGGCTATTCTAGTTTTGTGGCCCTAAAACACCAAAAAATGAGGAACGGTTATGGCGAGGCGATGACTAATTTTTCTTAGATCATTTTCGATGGGACAACAAAATTTTAGGCTATTCGGGTCCGGCCGCCCAGACCTATGCAGATGACGTGGGCTATAACACACGAAAATCTGAGAATCGAGCGGAATTCCAGTTTTATGGCCCTAAAACGTCAACAAATATATAACAGATATGACGAGGCGATGACTAATGTTACTTAGGTCATTTTTAATGGGCCGACAAAATTTTATGCGTTTCGGGTCCAGGCACCCGGACCCATGCAAATGGCGTGGGCTATAGCACATACAAAATTGGGAATCGGGCAAAATTCCAGTTATATAGGCCTAAAACACTAAAACATGAGGAACGATCCTGGCGAGGCGATGACTAATGTTCCTTAGATCGTTTTTGATGGGCCAACATAATTTTAGGCAATTCGGGTCCGGGCGCCCGGATCCATGTAGATGGCGTGGGCTAACACACTAAAATTTGAGAATCGAACGAAATTTTAGTTTTATG
>AWOL01S0063919.1:8561-24022 GCA_000715115.1 Nicotiana otophora
TATTGAAGTTAAAACATCAATTGGTATCAGAGCAGGTTATCCTTGAAGAGGCTAACACCTTAGGAGAAGATCAATATGAGTGCACCACCTGGAAACTGGGAAGGGCAATCCACTGCGAGGCCACCTATCACGACCCAGTTTCCCCTCCGTGTGATGTCGTGACGGCACCTAGTCTCTACAACTAGGTAAGCCTAACATTTTGCGGAATAATGAAATTGAAAATATAATTTTAACCAACTATTAAAAAATACACAACAATCCCAAAACCCGGAACATCGTGAATCACAAAATACAGAAGGAACGATCTAGTGTCTTTATACATCAGAGTCTAACAAGGAAAAATATAGAAGATAATGGACATGAAAAAGAGTAGAAAGGGACTAAGAGGTCTGCGGATGCGGAAGATATACCTTTAAGCCTCCAAAACTGTCCCGGCTCACTGATAGTGCAGTTGATAAACATGTGCAGAGAGTAGCATGAGTACCCCAAAATCGGCACCCAGCAAGTGCCAAGCCTAACCTCGGTCGAGTAGTGACGAGGTCAGGTCAGGGCCCTACTAGTAAATATATAATAAAACAATATAGAGTGAAATACCGCGATAAGATAAAGGCTGAAATTAAACAATAATAAAATCATAGAAGGTAACATCTCAGTACACAGAAACACAACAGGGGATCTCCCGAGAAACTGTCTCGTAGTCCCAAACGTAAATATGCAAGGGGATCTCCCGGAATACCATTCCGTATTCCCAAAGTAAATATGAAGTACAGGGGGATCTCACGGAATACCGTTTCATTGTCCCTAAGTAAATATGCAGTACAGGGGGTTCTCCCGGAATACCGTTCCGTAGTCCCGAAGTAAATATGCAGTATAGGGGATATCTCGGAATACTGTTTTGTAGTCCCAAAGTAAATATGCAGCGCGAACGATAGAAATACAACTACATCACAAAATTCTTACGATTTAGACTAGGTACCAGTGAGGGGAAAATAGGAAATTCACTAAGCATGTTGCACAAAATTCACATAAACAATTAAGACACGTAGACATGTTGTATTAGACTAAACATGATACCTACACATATTGGAATAACTCAATTAAGAATAAAATAGATTAGTACTCATTAAAATGGTATAACTCAAAATGACAGGAAAACATGTTGCTGCTCAGTAAGAAAATCGGGTTTTACCACATCTAGCCCATGTACATACTCGTCACCTCACGTACACGGCGCTCACATATCACAATAGTTCCAAATCTTAAGGGGATTTCCCCCACACAAAGTTAGGCAAGACACTTACCTCGAACCAAGCTCAATCAATCGGTCACAATGCCTTTCCCACGAATATCCAGCTCCAAATGGCCCAAATCTAGCCAAAAGCAATTACATATCATAAATACAACCATAATAAACTCATCTAGTTAATGAAATCAACACTTTAACAAACCTTCCGAAATTAACTCAAAAATCGCCCGTGGGGCCCAGTCTCGGAATCGGGTAAAAGTCACAAAATACGAACACTCATTCACTCACGAGTCTAACTATATAAAAATTACTCAAATCCGACCACAAATCCCCTTTCAAAACTCGAAATCTTTGTTAAAGAAGTTCTTCCAAATATTTCTCAATTTCACCCACAAAATCCGAAACTAAATGATGAAATCAACCATAGATTAATGTAATATAACCATAAAGGAGTTAAGAATTGTTACCCAATCGATATCTCTGAAAATCCCTCAATACCTCATCCAAATTCCGAGCTCCCAACTCAAGGTTTTGATAAAAAATGGCAAAACCCCCATTTTTGGAGACTTTAACACTGCCCAGTGATTCCTTAATCGCGATCGCGGAAACATCCTCGCGATCACGAAGAACAATTTTGCTGCCCCATTATTTTACCCTATGCGAACGCGTAACTCTCCATGCGAACGCAATGAAATAGCTCCTCAGACTTACGCGATCGCGAGTGACCTCACGCGATCGCAAAGAACAACACCCAATTCCATTGTTGCCTTATTTCTTCTTCGCGAAAGCGGCCTAGCCCACGCATTCGCGATGCATAACCTGATGAACCTACGTGATCGCGTCCTATTCTTGGCAAACGCGAAGAGATAACTCAGCTGGTATCCCAATTACTCTACATGATCGCGAGCCTTCTCATGCGATCGCGATAAAGGAAACCAGCTACAGAACACCAGCAAAAACTACCAACTCCTTAAGTCCAAAAATGACCTGTTGAGCATCGGAAACACGCCCGAGGCCCCCGGGAACCCAACCAAACATACCAAACAATCCTAAAACATCATACGAACTTAGTCGAGCCCTCAAATCATATCAAACAACGCTAAACATTACGAATCACCCTCCAATTCAAATCTTAAGAACTTGATACTTTAACATTCTACAACCGATGCTGGAACCGACCAAACCACATCCGATTGATCCCAAATTTCGTACATAAGTCATATTCAACACTACAAACCTACTCCAACTTCTAGAATCGGATTCCGACCAAGATAGCAAAATTTACGCTATAGTTCCCAAACTCCAAAATATCGACTTTCGCCAATTCAAGCATAAATAAGCTATGGACCTCCAAAACAGAATCCGTACATGCCCCTAAGTCCAAAATTACCTAACAGAACCAACAGAACTCCATTCCAGAGTCGTCTTCACATAGTTCTGAGTACAGTCAAAATCCTAAGACTTAAGCTCACATTTTAGGGATTAAGTGTCCCAAATCACTCTAAAAACCAAAACGAAAACTTTCGACAAGTCACAATAGTAGAAATAGATATGGGAGAAGCAGTATATAGGGGATAGGGGCTATTACTCTCAAAATGACCGGCTAGGTTGTTACATACTCCCCCTCTTAAAAATATTGTTCGTCCTCGAACGAGCATAGAGATATACCTGAAGTGGTGAAAAGATGAGAATAATGGCTGCGTATATCCTGCTCGGTCTCCCAAGTCGCCTACTCGATCAGTTGTCCCCTACATTCAACCTTCACAGAAGTAATGTTCTTTGATCTTAGCTTTCTGACCTGCTTGTCCAAAATAGCCATTGGCTCCTCAACATAAGATAGATCCCTGTCTAACTGGACTGAGCTGAAATCCAACACATGAGACGGATCACCGTGATACTTTCGAAGCATAGAAACGTGGAATACCGGATGAACTCCTGCTAGACTGGGAGGCAAGGCAAGTTCATAAGCAACTTCCCCAACTCGACACAACACCTCAAATGGACCAATGAACCTTAGGCTCAGCTTGTCCTTCTTTCCAAACCTCATAACGCCATTCATAGGCGAAACCTAGAGCAAGACTCGCTCTCCAACCATGAATTCCACATCATGAACCTTTCGGTCTACAAAACTCTTCTGTCTGGACTGGGCTGTGCGATGTCTATCCTGAATCACCCCTATATTTTCCAAGGCATCCTGAACCAAGTCCGTACCCAAAAATTTGGCCTCGCCGGGCTCGAACCAACCCACTGGGGACCGACACCGCCTACCATACAGAGCCTCATACAGTTCCATCTGAATGTTGAACTGATAACTATTGTTGTAAGCAAACTCTGCAAGTGGCAAGAACTAGTCCCAAGCACCCCCAAAATCTATCACACACGCACATAGCATATCCTCGAATATCTGAATAGTGCACTCGGACTGCCCGTCCGTTTGAGGGTGAAATATTATGCTCAACTCAACCCGAGTACCCAACTCATGTTGTACAGCTCTCCAGAACCGTGATGTAAACTGCGTACCCCAGTCAGAGATAATAGATACCGATACACCATGAAGCCTGATGATCTCACAGATGTAGATTTGACCTAGCTGCTCGGAAGAATAGGTAGTTATCACAAGAATGAAATGAGCCGACTTGGTCAGCCTATCCACAATCATCCAAACTGCATCAAATCTCCGCTGAGTCCGTGGGAGTCCAACACGAAATCCATAGTGATCTGCTGCCATTTCCACTCCGGAATCTCTAACTTTTGAAGAAATCCACCTGGTCGCTGATGCTCATAGTTTTACCTGCTGGCAGTTCAGACATCGAGCCACATACTCTACTATGTTCTTCTTCATTCTCCTCTACCAGTAATGTTGTTTCCAGTCCTGATACATCTTTGCGGCACCCGAATGAATGGAGTACCACGAACTGTGAGCCTCCTAGAGAATCAACTCACGCAAACTATGTATATTGGGCACACATAGCCTGCCCTGCATCCTCAATGCACCATCATATCCAATAGTGACCTTCTTAGCATCACCGTGCTAGACCGTGTCCTTAATGACAAGTAGATGTGGGTCATCATACTAACGCTTCCTGATACGATCATAAAGAGAAGACCAAGAGACAACACAAGCCAATACTCGACTCGGCTCAGAAATATCCAATCTCACAAACTGGCTGGCTAAGGCCTGCACATCCAACGCCAATGGCCTCTCTGCTACTGGTAGATATGCTAAACTCTGCAAACTCTCTGCCCGACTACTCAAAGCATCGGCCACCACATTGACCTTCCCAGGGTGGTACAAAATAGTGATATCATAATCCTTAAGTAGCTCCAACCACCTTCGTTGACATAAGTTAAGATCTTTCGGCATAAACAGATGCTGCAAACTCCGATGATCAGTGTGAATCTCACAAGGAACACCATACAAATAATGCTGCCATATCTTCAAGGCATGAACAATAGCTGTTAACTCAAGGTCGTGGACAAGATAGTTCTTTTCGCACACCTTCAGTTGTTTGGATGCGTAGGCAATCACCCTACCGTCCTGCATCAACACCGCGCCAAGACCAATCTGTGATGCATCACAATATACAGTATAAGACCCTGAACCTGTAGGTAATACCAATACCGGGGTTGTAGTCAAAGCTGTCTTGAGCTTCTGAAATCTCCCCTCACATTCCTCTGTCCACCTGAACGGAGCACCCTTCTAGGTTAGCCTGGTCATGGGTGTTGCAATAGATGAGAATCCCTCTACAAAGCGATGGTAATACCCTGCCAAACCTAGAAAACTCCGGATCTTTATAGCTGAGGATGGTCTGGGCCAACTCTGCACTGCTTCAACCTTCTTCGGATCTACCTAGATCCACTCACTTGATAATATATGACCCAAGAATGCCACTGAGTCTAGCCAAAACTCACACTTTGAAAATTTTGCAGATAACTTCTTTTCTCTCAAGGTCTGAAGTGCAGTCCTTAGGTGCTGCTCGTGATCCTCCCAACTCCGGGAGTATTCCAGAATGTCGTCAATAAACAAGATGATGAATGAGTTAAGATAGGGCTGGAACACACTGTGCATTAAGTGCATAAAAGTTGTTGGGGCATTGGTTAGCCCAAAAGACATCACAAGAAACTCATAGTGACCATATCTCGTTTGAAAGAAGTCTTCGGGATATCTGGCTCCCGAATCTTCAACTGATGATAACCTGAATGTAAGTCAATCTTGGAAAACACTATGGAACCCTATAATTGATCAACTAAGTCATCAATACGAGGCAATGGATACATGTTCTTCACTGTGCCTTTGTTCAACTGGCGGTAATCAATACAAATCTGCATAGAACCATCCTTCTTCTTCACAAATAAGACAGGAGCACCCCAAGGTGACACACTGGGGAGAATGAAGCCCTTATCAAGCAATTCCAGTAATTTCTCCTTCAACTCATTTAACTCAGGAAGAGTCATACGATATGGAGGAATATAGATGGGATGAGTGCCCGGCAATAAGTCAATGACAAAATCAATATCTCTGTCGGGCGGCATGCTCGGAAGATCAGCTGGAAACACATCTGGAAAGTCCCTCACTACTGGAACTGACCCAACTATAGGGGTATCAATATTGACATCTCTCACATAAGCTAGATATGTGTCACACCCCTTCTCAACCATTCGTTGAACTTTAAGAAAAGAAACAACTCTGCTGAGAGTATACTCTAAGGTACCTCTCCACTCTAATCATGGTAAACCTCGCATAGCCAGTGTCACGGTCTTAGCGTGACAATCAAGAATAGCATAATGGGGAGACAACCAATCCATGCCCAAAATAATATCAAAGTCCACCATGCTGAGCAATAATAAATCGGCTCTGGTCTCAAAACCACTAAGAGCAATCAAACACGACTGATACACGCGGTCCACAACAAGAGAATCTCCCACAGGAGTAGACACATAAATAAGGGAACTCAAAGAATCCCTAGATATGCCCAAATACGGGTCAAAATAAGAGGACACATAAGAATATGTAGCGCCCGAGTCAAATAATACCGACGCATCTCTATGACAGACCAGAACAATACTTGTAATGACAGAATCAGAAATAATTGCCTCTGTACGAGCAAAAAGTGCATAATATCTGGCCTGGCCTCCCCCTCTAGGGCGATCTCTACCTCCCCGACCTCCACCTCGAGCTGGCTGAGCAGGTGGGGTGGTAGTTGGTGCTGTAATCATAGCTTGAGGACCCGGTGGAGCACGATGTCGCTGAGAAGTCTGTGGAGGTGCACCCTTCCTAATCCTGGGGCCATCCCTCACCACATGGCGGGTGTCACCACACTCAAAACAAGCTCTAGGAGGGCGTGGCTACTGTGACTAGCTCAGGCCAGGTCTGCTGGACTGACCGCTAGGAATACTCCGTGCAGGAGACTAGATCTAGAATGATCTAGAACACCGCTGGCGGCTGGAAGAGCTGAATGAACGGGGCGGATCACATAACCCCAACAATGGCAAACTACTGGGACACGAGCTCCAAAATAATAACCAGTCTCTCGAGACCTCTTGGCCTCCCTCTCCTCTCAATCTCGAGCAAACATGCCGTCAAATCTCCTGGCAATACTCACAACCTACTGATAAGAAATATCCATCTCAAACTCCCTGTCCATACTACTTTGGATGCTGGGATGGAGTCCCTCAATAAACTGTTGAACCCTCTCTCGAACTGTAGCAACTAAGGCTGGTGCATGTCGGGCCAAATCACTAAAGCGAACTACATACTCTGACACAGTCATAGCGCCCTGGCGCAGCTGCTCAAACTTCACGCGCCATGAGTCCCTAAGGCTCTGAGGGACATACTCTCTCAAAAACATGTCCGGGAACTGAGTCCATGTAAGCAAAGCTGCCTCAGCCGGACTACTCAACTCATAAGCACGCCACCACTGATAGGCTGCTCCTCTAAGCTGGAATGTAGTAAAAGAAACCCTGCTCGTCTTCGCTATGCTCATAGTACGGATAATACGATGACACTCCTCCAGAAAACCCTGAGCATCATCTGTAGCCAATCCGCTGAAAGTAGGTGGGTGGTACTTCTTGTACCTCTCAAGTCTAAGCTGCTTCACCTCAGAAGCTGCTGCCCTAACCCCGGGCTGAGCTGGAGCTACCGACTGTATTGGTACAACCTCTGGAACTTGGTCGACCTGAACCCGCTGCTCTAGAGTACCGGCGACGTGAGTCTGTGTTCCTCCCCCGGCCTGAGATATGGCAGGAGCAAGTGGAATCAATCCAACCTAAGCTAAGTTATTGAACATGCTCAGCAACTGGGCTAGAGACTCCTGGAGGGCTGGTGCAAGAACAGGTATCTCAGGTGTTTGCCCTCCAGCTTGAGCTACTGAGGGCTCCTCTGTAGAATCTCGTGCAGTTGCTCTGGCTGCACCACGTGGACGTCCTCGGCCTCTACCCCGGCCCCGGCCTCTCGCGGCCCTAGCAGGGGGGCGGGTGACTGGTCATCGGATCCGCTTGTATGGTTCCTCACCATCTGTGAGAGAATAGAATACAGAAGTTTAGAATCTTTAAAGTCAATAATTTTTCGCACGACAAGGAATCAAAGCAGTGAAATTTTCCTAACAGTTCCATAGCCTCCCGAGGATAAGTACAGATGTCTCCGTACCGATCCACGAGACTCTACTAAATCGGTTTGTGACTCACGACACCTATGAACCTAGAGCTCTGATACCAACTTGTCACGGCCCAATTTCCCCTCCATGTGATTTCGTGACGACACCTAGTCTCTACAACTAGGTAAGCCTAACATTTTGCGGAATAATGAAATGAAAATATAAATTTAACCAACTATTCAAAAATACACAACAATCCCAAAACCCGGAACATCGTGAATCACAAACTACAAAAGGAAAGATCTAGTGTCTCTATACATCATAGTCTAACAAGGAAAAATATAGAAGATACTGGACATGAGAAAGAGTAAAAGGGGACTCTGAGGTTTGCGGAAGCGGCAGATATATCTTGAAGTCTCCAAAACTGTCTCGGCTCACTGATAGTGCGGCTGATAACTTGCACCTGGATCTGCACACGAAAAACATGTGCAGAGAGTAGTATGAGTACACCACAACTGGTACCCAGTAAGTTCCAAGCCTAACCTCAGTCGAGTAGTGACGAGGTCAGGTCAGGGTCATACTGGTAAATATATAATAAAACAATATAGAGTGAAATACCGCAATAAGATAAAGGCTAAACTTTATCAACAATAAAATCATAGAGGGTAACAGCTCAGTACACAGAACCACAACAGGGGATCTCCCGAGATACCGTTTCGTAGTCCCAAACGTAATGGGTAGGGGGATCTCCCGGAAAACCGTTCTGTGGTCCCAAAGTAAATATGCAGTACAGGGGGATCTCCCAAAATACCGTTCCATAATCCCAAAGTAAATATGCAATACATGGGGATCTCCCGGAAAACCGTTCTGTGGTCCCAAAGTAAATATGCAGTACAGGGGGATCTCCCAAAATACCGTTCCATAATCCCAAAGTAAATATGCAATACATGGGGATCTCCCGGAATACCATTCCGTAGCCCCAAAGTAAATATGATGTATAGGGGGATCTCCCGGAATACCGTTTCGTAGTTCCAAAGTAAATATGTAGCGTGAACGATAGAAATACAACTACATCACAAGATACTTATGATTTAGACTAGGTACCAGTCAGGGAAAAAACAAGAAATTCACTAAGCATGCTGCACAAAATTCAGATAAACTATTAAAACACGTAGACATGTTGTATTAGACTAAACATGATATCTACACATATTGGAATAACTCAATTAAGTATGAAAATAGATTAGTACTCATTAAAATAGTATAACTCAAAATGACAGGAAAACATGTTGCTGCTTAGTAAGAAAATCGGGTTTTACCACAACTAGCATGTGTACGTACTCGTCACCTCACGTACACGGCGCTCACATATCACAATAGTTCCAAATCTTAAGGGAATTTCCCCTACACAAAGTTAGGCAAGCCACTTACCTCGAGTCAAGCCCAATAAATCCGTAAGAATGCCCTTTCCACTAATATCCGGCTCTGAATGGTCCAAATCTAGCCAAAAGCAATTACATATCATAATTACAACAATAATAGACTCATCTAATTAACGAAATCAACATTTTAACGCAAATTCCGAAATTAACTCAAAATTGCCCGTGGGGACCACTTCTCGGAATCGGGCAAAAGTCATAAAATGCGAAAGCTCATTCACTCACGAGTCTAACCATATCAAATTTACTAAAATCCGACACCACATTCTCGATCAAAACCCCAAANTGAAATTAACTCAAAAATCGCCCGTGGGGCCTAGTCTCGGAATCGGGTAAAAGTCACAGAATACGAACACTTATTCACCCACGAGTCTAACCATATAAAAATTACTCAAATTCGACCACAAATCCCCTTTCAAAACTTGAAATCTTTGTTGAAGAAGTTCTTCCAAATATTTCCCAATTTCAACCCCAAAATCCGAAACTAAATGATGAAATCAACCATAGATTAATGGAATATAACCATAAAGGAGTTAAGAATTGTTACCCAATCGATATCTCTGAAAATCCCTCAATACCTCGTCCGAAATCCGAGCTCCCAACTCAAGTTTTTGATAAAAAAAAGGGCAAAACCCCCGTTTTTGGAGACTTTAACACTGCCCAGTGATTCCTAAATCGCGATCGCGGAAACATCCTCGCGATCACGAAGAACAACTTCGCTGCCCCATTATTTTACCCTATGTGAACGTGTAACTCTCCATGCAAACGTGATGAAATAGCTCCTCAGACTTACGCGATCGCGACTGACCTCACGCGATCGCAAAGAACAACACCCAATTCCACTGTTGCCTTATTTCTTCTTTGCGAACGCGGCCTAGCCCATGCATTCGTGATGCGTAACCTGACGAACCTACGCGATTGCATCCTATTCTTCGTGAACGCGAAGAGATAACCCAGCTGGTCTCCCAATTACTCTATGCGATCACGAGCCTTCTCACATGATCGCGATAAAGGAAAACAGTTGCAGAACACCAGCAAAAACTGACAACTCCTTAAGTCCAAAAATGACTTGTTGAGCATCTGTAACACGCCCGAGGACCCCGGGAACCCAACCAAACATACCGACTAATCCTAAAACACCATACAAACTTAGTCGAGCCCTCAAATCACATCAAACAACACTAAACATCACGAATCACCCTCCAATTCAAATCTTAAGAACTTGAAACTTTTACATTCTACAACCGATGCCGGAATCGACCAAACCACGTTCGATTGACCCCAAATGTCGTACACAAGTCACATCTGACACTATGAACCTACTCTTAATTCCGGAATCAGATTCCGACCAAGATATCAAAATTTTCGCTACAGTTCCCAAACTCCAAAAATTTGACTTTCGCAAATTCAAGCCTAAATAAGCTACAGACCTCCTAAATAAAATCTGTACACGCCCGTAAGTCCAAAATTACCTAACGGAGTTAACGAAGCTAACAGAACTGAAGGAACTCCATTCTGGAGTCGTCTTCACATAGTTCTGACTACGGTCAAAATTTTAAGACTTAAGCTCTCATTTTAGGGACTGAGTGTCCCATATCACTCCAAAAACCAAAACGAAAACTCCCGACAAGTCACAATAGTAGAAATAGATATGGGAGAAGCAGTATATAGGGGATCGGGGCTATTACTCTCAAAACGACATGTCGAGTCGTTACACCACCACTCTTAAATGGCCAATACTACTCCTGGTCGATGAACAGAATGAGAGACCACATAATTGGAGAAGACTACAAGCTATGGGACATTATTGCTGATGGTCCTTTGGCTACCATAAAGAAGAATGCTAAAGGAGTAGATGTGCCAAATACAAGAGTTGACTGCACTGTTGAGGACTTGAGAAAGTGGAAGAAGAATGCTAAGTCCAAGATATGGCTTGTGTGTGGACTTGGTCCAGACGAGTACAACAGAATTCAAAGTTGTACTACTGCTAAGGAAATTTGGGACACCTTGCAAGTGGCTCATGAAGGAACTGCTCAGGTGAAGAGGTCCAGAGGTACTTTACTATATTCTTAATATGAGAATTTCTCTATGAAGGAAGGAGAGACTATCCAAGAGATGTATACAAGGTTCACCACACTAACTAATGAACTAAAGTCTCTTGGAAGGACTCTTCTTGAAGAAGACAAAGTTGAGAAGATTCTGACTAGGGTTCTACCAGTTTCTTGGGAAAGCAAAATCACTGCAATTCAGGAATCTAAGAACATTGCAACTCTTAAACTGAATGAGCTGATTCGAAATCTCACTACGTATGAACTTAGAAGGAAGACCATGAAGATGGATGTGCCCAAGAAGGAAAGGAGCCTGGCACTCAGAATCGCTGAAGGTGCTGATCTGGAGGAAGATGAAATGGCTATGATCACCAAGGACTTCAAGAAATACCTTATGAGAGGAAAAGGTTCTTCAAGAGGTGGAAATTACAACAAAGCAAGGGTTCCTAAAAAATGACCAATGAGGGCTGCTACAAATGTGTGAAGACTGATCATCACATCAAGAACTTCCCTCAATGGGAAATTGAATGGAAGAAGGAAAGATCTGAATGAAAGAACAGGAAGAAGGGTTCATCCCAAGAAGAACAAAGGATCAATAAAGGCTATGGTTGATTCTTGGGGAGAAAGTTTAGATGAGGAATCAGATGATGAAGATGGAGATGAACAAGCACTTATGGCAATTGGAGAATCAGATGGGGAATCTCATGAGGAATCTGAGGTAAGTATAATTCATGTCAAAGACAAGATTAAGTTTTTGTCTAAAGAAAAACTCTCTGAATTATTACTAGATTTCATTAATGAATCTGAGGTAATAAACAAAGAAAAAGAACAGTTGTCTAAGGATTGTGTGATTTTAAAAGCAATGTGTAAGAACCTGGAACTCAGAGTTAGTGAGACTGTGAGTGAAAATATTTCTCTGAAGAACCAGGTTCATACATTTGAAGCAAATGTTCTTGAGTTACAATCAAAAAATCTAAAACCGAAACTAGGAACCAGTAAGAAGACAGTTGATTGCACACAACTCACTTTAGAAGAAATTATAGGAAAACTGAAAGATGAGATGTATAGGAAGAATGAGCAAGTAAGAGTTCTAAATGAGGATCTAGGCAAGGTCAAGCATGAACTAGACAAAACTAGTAAATGGAACAGGTCCTCCGATGCTTTGGCATGGCTACAGGAACATCACAGTAGCAATAGAAGAGGACTTGGCTTTGGGAATCAGATACCTAAGTGGGATCCTAAAAGCAAGTACCTCACTCTTTCTGAGAACAAGATTTGTACTCACTGTTGTAAGACCGGTCACTATAAAAGTGAATGTAACGCAAAAGAAAGGGCCAGTCAAAAGAACAAAAATTTTGTTCAAGGGAAGAATTAGTTACCAAGTTGGGCTAAAAAGAATTTAATTCATCCTTTTGCTTATAGAAAGGGACCCAAACTAGTTTGAGTTCCTAAGACTAACCCCGATTTCCTTTTGTAGGTTCAAGTGAAGGGGAACAACCAAATATGGTACATGGACAGTGGCTGCTCAAAGCATATGACAGGAAGCAAGGACCAGATCCTTTCACTTGAGGACCTCAAAGGAGGAAATGTATCCTTTGAAAATGGAAAGAAATGTGAAATCATTGGGGTTGGTAAGGTAGGTAAGGATGACTCTCATTCCATTGAGAATGTCTACTTGATAGACGGCTTGAAGTATAGCCTAATTAGTGTGTCACAATTGTGTGATAGAGGTAACTTAGTAGCATTCACCTCTACTAAATGTTTTGTGATAAATCTTATCACTGACAAGATTGTTTTGCAGGGTAAAAGAGTGAATAATATATATATTATAGATATGTCTACACTCTCAGAGAATGAACTAACTTGCTTAAGTGTGCTGGATAGTGATCTCCTCATTTGGCATAAGAGGCTTGGACATGCAAGTCTAAGTCAACTCAACAAATTAGTCTCCAAGGACTTGGTGATAGGACTGCCTAACATTAAGTTAAAGGAAGACAATGTTTGTGAGGCTTGTGCAAGGGGGAAGCAAGTAAGATCCTCTTTTAAATGCAAGAAAGTGGTAAGTACCACCAGAACGATGGAACTGGTTCATATGGATCTCTGTGGTCCAATAAGAACATTAAGTAGAGGTGGTAAGAGATATGTGATAGTGCTTGTTGATGATTATTCTAGGTTTACCTGGACACTTTTTTTAACATCTAAAGATGAAGCATTTGACATATTCACTTCCTTTGTTAGAAAAACTCGGAAATAATTAGGAAATCAACTTGCATCAATTAGGTCTGATCATGGTACTGAATTTAAAAATGCTAAATTTGCTGAATTTTGTGATGTGCATGGCATAGATCAGAATTTTTCTGCCCCTATAACTCCACAACAAAATGGAGTAGTTGAAAGAAAGAATAAGACTCTTGAAGATATGGCTAGGATTATGCTTCTTTCTAGTAAGCTGCCCCACAGCTTCTGGGCAGTAGCTGTAAATACTGCATGCTATATCATAAATAGGTGCATGACAAGATCTCTAGTAGAGAAGACTCCCTATGAGTTACTTAAAGGGAGAAAACCAAACATATCCCATCTTAATGCATTTGGATGCAAGTGCTTTGTGCACAACAATGGTAAGGACTCCCTAGGTAAGTTTGATCCCAAAAGTGACGAGGGAGTATTCTTGGGATATTCTTCACATGGTAAAGCTTATGAAGTTTATAACAAAAACACTATATGTGTTGAAGAAAGTGTACATGTGGTTTTTGATGAAACTAGCATTCTTTCTGAGAGACAAGAACAGGATGATGAAGCAATTGGGCTGGTTAAACACTTAAATGAAACCATAGCCTAGACTGAAGTATCTCTGGAGGAAGGAACAAGTGATGGAACAGGTTCATCTATCCCCGGTAACATGAAATGGGGAATATAACAAAACAATTCTCAAACTTCAGTGGAATCTGTACCTGAACCTGTTCCACAGCAACAAAACATTGAGGGAACATCAAGGGGTAACCAGTTGGTTGTGAAACCTTACAGATATCAAAGTTCCCATCCTATTGAGAACATCATCACTTGTCCAACCTCTAGAATCAAAACCAAATCTTCTTTAAAGAATTTTTGCGCTTTTGATACTTTTTTTATCTCTTATCAAACCTGAAAATGTTGTTGAAGCATTGCAGTAAGCAGACTGGGTAAATGCAATGCAAGATGAGCACAACCAATTTGAAACGAGTCAAGTTTGGCATCTAGTACCAAGACCCTTGGATAGATCAGTAATTGGCACTAAGTGGGTCTTCAGAAACAAACTTTATGAAGATGGAACTGTTACAAGAAATAAAGCAATATTGGTGGTTCAAGGATATAGTCAGGAGGAAGGCATAGACTATGATGAGACTTTTGCCCTAGTGGCAAGGCTGGAAGCTATAAGGCTCCTCAATGCCTTTGCTACCTGCATGGAATTCACCCTTCACCAGATGGATGTCAAGAGTGCCTTCCTCAATGGCTATCTAAAGGAAGAAGTGTTTGTAAAGCAACCTCCGGGGTTTGAAATCAAGGAGAGTCCTGATCATGTGTACAAACTTGACAAAGCACTTTATGGGCTCAAGCAGGCACCAAGGGCATGGTATGAAAGATTATCAAAGTTTTTGCTTGAGCATGACTACAAGAGAGGTAAAATTGACAATACTTTATTCTTGAAAGAAAAAGGTAAAGATCTCTTGGTAGTTCATATATATGTTGATGATATAATCTTTGGAGCAACTACTGATAAGTTAAGTAAAGAATTTGTTAAACTAATGGGGAGTGAATTTGAAATGAGCATGATGGATGAGCTTAATTTTTTTTAGGCTTAAAAATTAAACAAAATTCAAATGGAACTATGATCCATCAGCAGAAGTATGTAAAAGAGTTGCTTAAAAGGTTTAAAATGGAATATTCCAAAGAAATTGACACTCTTATTGCAACAGCTACAAAGCTGGATATAGATGAACCTGTGTAATGACCCTCCCGGTCGTTTCGAGAGTTATAACCCCGTTTTCCCCATTTCTACTTCTTTTTGTGTTAATTAGAAATATTATATTATATGAGGTTAGTTGGTTTGAGTCTGGAAGGAACTCGAAGTGAAATGAGATACTTAGTCTCATAATTG